>JAQGAV010000451.1:0-32802 GCA_034691345.1 Phasmarhabditis papillosa
TATCTATGTTTTAGTCTATTTCTGGCCGTCTATGGCCGGCCATAGAAGTTTTCAAAAAAAGTCGGCCAGGGCCGGCCATTTCAATCCGCCAGCCTGGCAGTATTGGTTATTAACGCGTTGTGAGACTCAAGCCTCAAGAAAAGGCCTACTGGGGCCGGGTCCGTTTTTGAAAACACAGCCGGGCCGGCCCTAGGTTGCGCAGCCCTGACAGTGCAACCGCAAATTGTCACTCTAACGAGCTGATGCTTGGTTTTGTGGTCGGAGTTATTGTGTACCTTACATAAATCCCGCCCCTAAGGTGCATCTAGGCGCAGGGTGGCAGACTTTTTAAGAGTGATAACTTGGTCCAAAATTATCGCAAAGAAACAATTTTTGGGTGTATCGTGCCTTTAAGTGCAGTCTGATAGTCTCCACGTAACTGTTTCTCATACCACTGTGACGAACAAGTTACTAACAAGGTCG
This sequence comes from Phasmarhabditis papillosa, assembly GCA_034691345.1. Taxonomy (NCBI): domain Eukaryota; kingdom Metazoa; phylum Nematoda; class Chromadorea; order Rhabditida; family Rhabditidae; genus Pellioditis; species Pellioditis papillosa. The sequence continues at coordinate 463 of JAQGAV010000451.1, forward strand.
AGGTCGTTCAGCCCTTACTTGGGCATCCAAAGTAATTCTTGTAAAATTTGTATTGTAAATTTTATAATTTTTCATTATTAGATGGCTCTTAACTAGAACTACTTTTTATATTATTATTGTACATTCTTACGTTTACTCAAACGCTGCTGTTTTTAAAACTAGTAAAACTAGGCACGGGCTTTCTATATTTTAGCGTTGCGAATTGGTTAGGGCCAGGCTAGTAGAAAATAACTGGCAGTCTAAAAAGCATTAAATAATTCCGCCTAAATGGTATAAATGTATTCTTTTTGGCAGCTAACGTCTCACATTTCGTTTGTCGGCCACATTCTCTGCCTATATCTAAGCGTTGTCCTCGCTCTTTTGTTGGCTGCTGCCTGACCTGAATGGCGACCGCGCTCCAGTCAGACGATTCTTTAGAGAGTGCGCTATAAAGAGAGAGGCGAAGCCCGCAGAGCGACTAAACAGCGTGTGTGTAAGAGAGGCCGTTACGGGGCTGAAGAATACCAGGCAGTGCCAGGCCGTAACTGCGGGCACAAACCCAGCAACCGGCTCGAAATGTTCAGCTGACACAGCAACCTTCAGCGAAACCTCATTTTTCTCTGTTTTTTAATATTAAATTCATATTAATCATCTACTTCTGTAAGCAAAACTATAGACTTTATACAACGGGCAATCCATGCAAATCTGCAGTAAAACGGATGACAATTCGTTCTTATAGAGATGATTTTCATGTTTTGTTAGCATTTGTTTGTTTAAGTAAATGAAGAATCCTGAATACTCTATTGATTTATTGATTTTCGACTGGATGACCTTTATTACGTAGCTACGGTTTGCCATCAATCGATTCACCCGCAGTGTCCGAACTCCAAACTAAAAGTGCAATCTATTGTCCTCTGTTTCGAAATTTCCAGCCAGACTTGCAATATATATATATGTTCATAAATAAGCGTAGAAATGTTATATAAACATTTAGTAATTATTTCAGTTGTAACCTTGACCATTAAATGTAGCTTGCCAGAAAACTTACTACAATAATAAACAATTTTGTTAACTCACAACATATGCTAACATTTATAAGCAATATGTTTATAGAATGTTGTTATCAACAATTTATATTTGTCATCTTCAGCAATTTTTATCAACTTTACCGAACAACTCCTCTTGCCAAACTGTCGGCGTTTTCAGTGTTACCTAATACTTTTCTAACATTCTGAACGAAGTTAAATCATTTTAGAATTAATTGTTTCCATTCAGTTTCAAATAAGCATGCTTAGATTTTCGTAACCAGCTTACGATTATTTATATTTGCTTGCCATTACATTGCAAGTTAACTAACCCTATTTCCCTTTTTACTTTTATGTATATTATTTGTAAACAAAATCTATGTTTTATAATTATAGATCATATATTTTCTATGAGGTGATGTTTGTTACTACTATTCTATTACCCCTATTGGTGTTCGGTGTTGTTAGCTCCGAAGATGGTTGTGTTGTTATAGAAGACGCCTTTAGAGCAGCCGTTAATGGCGAAACGGTAGTATTTTTAGATTATTTAACTTATATAAAATAATACTATACAATTGTTAAATATTCTTATTAGCATTATATTCTAACCATAAAGATCTGGAAAGTTTAAAAGTTATAACCTTGGTACCGATTTGCAAATATTATTAATAATACATAAATATAATAGATAACTTTCTATTACTTATTGATTGTTTTAGCCATCTTGCCACTGTTACGATGATGGTTTCTACGCCGATGTCAAAGGAATCACAATAAGGTAAGTAAACGGACACACACAACGAAAACTAATATAACTAATATAGACTTTGGGTGGTCTTGTCTAAATATAACAAATTAATGTAAGACTCAATATAATTGATTTCAGTTGTAATAATCTAAATAAATGGAGTAATACTAGAAGAGAATGGCTTATTTTCAATCAGACCCGCATACAGAAAATAATTAACAAGACGGGAGTCGGACTGTTAACATTAGAGAATATTTCTGTATATACAGATATATGGAGACTGCCACCAGAGGTAATTAGAGTAAGACTTAAAGGGATAAAATACTCCATTGATACTTAGATAGGATATATAAATATCATTGTGTTCGGAAAGCAGTAATCTACATGATGGAAATGAGAACCAAAAGTTATCTCAGTTATTTTTTGCGTTGGGGCTAACTATTTCATTTAGCACTATATTTCATTACATAAAGTAAATTTCGGAAAACTAGTTTTTCCATCAAATTCAGCGTGGTCGAATTATCAATAAAAAATGTCTGCATTATAAAAAAGTTCTGATTATGATCGAAAAAATCAACTTTTACTCGATTTTTGTAATTGATCGAAAACCCATGTCTAGGTACCTTTAAATATAGATGAAACCTGCTTATGAGTTTTCGTACTGGGGGAAAGGGTGCGAGCAAGAGACTCATCTAAATTAGCGTTGCCATTTCTAATATTTGGACATTTTTGAATCAAAATAATATAAAACCTCGTGTGTGTTCCTAGAATACCGTAATTTTGTAATATTGCTTCTTTTCTAGTTTCGTCCCATGAAGCTGAAGATCGAGAACACAAAAATGGCCGGTACAATTAAGGTACTTAATAAAGTCCCGGAGAAATTGGAAGAATTCAGCCTGAAGGTGAGAAGATTATCATATTTTAAAAGTAAAAAGCTTATAATTAAAAGGGGAAATAAACAACTAAGTAATGATAATGATCAATAAAAGTTAGAGTTTAGAGTCAGAAGGTAACCGCAGAGAAGATTCGTTTTATTGCCAGCATGAAGAAACTGAAGAAGTTGGAACTCAGCAGTAAGTTATAGTCTGTTTTAAAACCTAGACTGCAAGCGCCGTTTGTTGTTAACCTACCGCTATAACCAGGGCTGCGTATTTTAAAGGCCGGCATGCGCCAGGCCAGGCCCACATTTTGAGGAGGCGGAGCTAACCCGGGCCAGGCCGGCCTGTTTCGGCCTATGTCATCACATTGTTTACCAAAACCTTCATCAAACACTATAAAACATTTACTTCTGCTCAATTTTGGCATGACGGTTGAACCAAGGGGACCCAAGAAGGCTGACCTATATGCAGCCCTGGCTATAACCGGCTTTATAAGGGAAAGAGCTCCAGTAAAATTGCACTTTTCAACTGAAAGCCCGTCATTGCGGCCATCATAATAGAATAGTTTTGCTTCTGAAGGAAAAACAATCAACTTCTTTCGATTTTTTTAATTAGTCAAAAAAGTAGTTATCTTTAAATTAATATGCTTTCGTTGTACATCGACTTTATTTTAGTACTCAATATTCTAAAACATTTGCTATAACTTTGTAATCTCAAAGGTGTTACTTATTCTAAAGTCATTCTCTTTAGACAATGAAATCGCCAAGATCGAACGCAGCACATTTGCGCCGTTAACTTCGTTGGAGGTGCTCGATTTGAGCGACAACCCGATTATGGAAATAGAAAGAGGATCACTGGAGAACATGAGAAGACTGAGGAAACTTATTCTAGACTTCAATAAGATCCCAATAACAAAGTAAGTTATTGTTAGATCTAATTTAACTAAGAAGATGGTTCCTTTCTATTTAGTTTAAAACAATTTTAATATCAGAAAGTCTTGCTTAAAATATTCTTTTTATTTGTCGACCTTGTTCCTCGACTGTTTTATACCACCCAAGATTAATTAAATATTTAGGGATCTGTTTAAAGGACTGGAATCACTCGAAGAGCTCTATATAATTCACAATTCGATCCAGAACGAGTCCGCTATCGATTGGAGCGCGTTCAGAGGACTTCAGAATCTTCGTGTGCTGGACCTCACAGACAATTATATCACCAAGGCAAGGCCAGACCACCCAAACTGAAAACAACAGATGGGTTGCGACCACAACTATGAGAAGTGCAACCAACGCTGTAAACCGCTTTTTCGGTGAAAATCTCTAGAAAAGAGTTGAAAACTACTTTTAGTTTATGACGATATTTATATAATGAATTATAACATAAATGCAATTTGGGGGTCTAATTAAATAATATCTTTATTCTAGGGACAAATCCACGGACTCGAACGACTCGAAAAGTTGATTCTGGCCGATAACCCCATTGAATCATTGAGAGATTTTACACTGAAGTAGGCGAAACACATTATCTGCCCGGGGGGTAAACGATATAGATTGAATATAGTCTGATATGTAAAGGAATTATAGAAAGCTCGTTACACTTGTTTCGCTCTAAAATTGTATTTTATTTTTTATATTTTTTTTTAAATATATTTTTATATAAAAGGGTATTTTCATAATTCTTTATAAAGTATGTATTTAAGAGACCTGCCTTCGCTGATCCACTTATCTCTTGACGGTACCCTAATAAGTGACATTGGTAATTCGGATCTGTCGGGTTTAGCTAAGAGTACCCGACTAGAGACATTCACAATGTCACATGGAAGACTGAATACGGTAAGTTAGTTTACAAAATAAAGACTTAGACTTACAGATATATTTACTAACCTATCATAAAGTTATATTCTAATCAGTTTATTAGTCCAAGAATGAAATCTAACCTTAGTGTACTTATTGATAGTAATTGCGAAATTTTAAGTTTTAACTAAATTTTTGTTTAAATGAGTATAAATACACCAGATGAGCAATATGTTACAGTTTATAAGCAGAATGTTTTTTAGGTTGTGTTGATGAAAGCCATTCTAAATAAACTCTTTCCGACTTATTGAAAACACCGCAGTCATTTTTATACATATCCCAAAGATAGACCACACACGCTGTGTAGTTTGCATTGTTAACAGGATTCTTTTGAGATCTCTTGTGCCGCCTCAAAATCAGAGGGCAAAACGCGATTGATTAGACCACGCCCATAAATCAGCGCATTTCGATGCACCGTATACCACCCATTGACAAAACGGAAACTGTAAATGTGGAATATAATAATAAATATACTATATCAATTGGTTTAGATCGCTCCACGGGCCTTTGCACCGATTCAGTCCATCTCGACTCTTGTCATCGAGAACAATCCTACTTTGACAAGCCTAAGAAGCGGTAAGCAAGATGGACCCGACCTGAGAAAATCTATAGGTCTCGACCAACCAAATAGTATTTAATCTGCTGTTTATATAACTAAAAGCCACCCAAAGTTCTATTATCACATGTATTATTGTAGGTGACGATGCTGTATTGAAACCATTAAAGCGGCTTACAACCCTCATTGCATCAGGAAACAGCCTTAAGGTAACATATAGAAATAAAACTATATATATATATTTATTATTTAGGAAATCCATGCTGGTGATCTTCCATCTTCAGTTCAAGAACTTATGTTAAATCATAATAACATTTCAAAGGTTAGCTTAAGCAATAGAAAGTATCTTATTATTATTATAGATTCATGAAGGAGCACTGGACAAATTAGAACTTCTAAGGGTACACCTAAATGATAATATGCTAACTCATTTGCCTACAAAAGCATTTGACAGTATTAACAAGGAAACACTCAAGACCATTGATGTATCTAGTTAGTTACTTACCTTATTATAATAATAATATAAATATAAATATGTATTTAACTACTTTACATATTTCTATTAAGGGGTTCATATAGTTCTTTTCATAACAGAAAGGTTTCATTTCTAACAAAATATAGTGGTCTTCTTTTAAAAGAAAGCTTGTTTTACCATGTCTTCTTAAATCTTTCATATTTGTTTATCTTTATCTGAATGTTTCTTTCAGACAACAAATGGGTTTGTATCTGTGGTGATGATTGGCTCTATCGCTACATGGAGGATGTATCTCACTTGGATGTGAACGACGGTGTACTAGGCTGTCTCACATTCGATCCCTGTAAGAAGAAGATCACTCTGCCCAGTCAAGCCGACCTGGAGAAACTTGGAAAGAAGTTGGACGCTGAAAGTCGGCCTCTTGGAGAATCCGACCAGTCCGGATCAACCACCACCGAAGAAGAAAAGAAGGAGAACACCAATGCCTGGGCTCCCGTAACGGCCACAGTACTGGCCGTATTCTCTGTGTTACTGCTTGTCTTGATTGCGTACATGTTTGTCTCTGGGGGTGGCAAAAAAGGGGTGAGTTATCTAATTAATTGCTCTCCAAACTACTGTAGATGAGAATTATTATCCTACATTGATAATTATAAATTGGACACCCATTAAGAAAACATTATCTCTTTAGGCGGTCTTCATTCGCTCTATGACTGGCGGTGGTCGCTCAACCGCCTCGGACACCCAGAAGCTGATCCAGGACTCCGATTTCCTTGTGGCTAGGAGTGTACTTGATTCGTCTATTCGAAAGGCCACCGGCGTCGATAAAAAGAAGGTTCGATTTGAAGAGTCGCCCAGCCAGGCATAAGTACCGTGTTGGAGATCGGTGCGAGACCCATTTAGCCAATTTGCCCGCACCGATTCACACTTTTGTAACATATTGTTATTGATTTATGTATAATGATTTAATATTAATGGAAATTTATAGCTGGAGATATGACGTGTGTTCATCCCGGTTTACCTAGCTCTCAGAATACGCGGTCCACTTTATAATTACTTTTCTCTATATTAAACTAATTAAATATCTTTAATTTAAAAGAAACCGATCTTAAGTTTATTTGGTTGTTAATACGTAGTCCAACGGTCAAATGCCGGTGAACAAGTTTATTGATAGTTTGCTTATTTTGTCTGCGGTGGTCATTGCCTCACGTGGAGGTTATATGGTGCCACCCGGATTGGTAATTAGATCGGAATTTTAATTGTATTACGACTGTATTAAAATCCTTTTCGAGCATTTTTACAGATATCTCTTTTATGTATAGGCAACTCGTGATGTCCTTTGATTAATCTCGCAATCATTAAAAGTAACAATACTTATATAGTCTCTTTAATACCTAGACAAGTAAGACAGACCTAGATTTATATAAATAATACCACCGGTCTAGGTATCTAAAGTGGTTTTATAAACTGAGCGCCAATACCAATATACCACCTCAACCGTGCCCAGTGTTTCTTTATGTAACTTTACTGAAGTATTTTATCTCATTTAACTTAAATTGTGAGGATTTTATTGCCAAAAATAAAACTAATAATTATAGAAATAATTAAATAGTTGGCAATAGTCTACATGTATTCAAATAAACCACAATTGTATAATGTTTGTTTCTTTTTGTTACCAATGATGAATTTGATTAATTATCGACTACATACTTAATTACTACTAATATTACTAAAGATAGGACTAAAGTAATAGGACTTCACAAGGACATACCGAATTGGTAAAATACAAATATTCCTAAAAAATGTTACTTTTCTGTTACTGAAATATTAAAAACGGGTAGATAAGCCTTCGGTGAATTCAATTCTAAAAAACATTTTCTGAAATTGTGTTTCTATCACTCAATATGGGTAGCAGCAACATTTTCATCCTGGGCGATAATATTGTAATAAAAAGAAGTAATCGATTACTTACTTTACTTGAAAGAACATAAAGTTTTTAATAAAAATGTTTTTGATGATCGAAAAGTTATGATATAATTACGTAGTTATAGTCGACGGACGAATCGCTTGCAGCTAAAGGTCTATTTATTATAATGCGAGCGCACAATTCTGTCGGTTTCTTGTATATTTTCTATGGATTTCCGCGCTCCTTCTAAATTCTACCGTACACCCTTACAAACGATTAATCCGTCGACTATAATGTAAAGGTACAGTAACCTGAGCTAAAATGAATGTTAGCGCGCTATTGCACCGCTATATCCTGAATGCTAACAATTTTGAATATAAACTTCTTTAGAGCGGAGTAGATTTTGTTAAATTAAGAGTAAATTTAAAGTGTGAAAACTAAAGTTTTTGGTTTGATTAATTTCGTTTTGACCCGTGACCCTATACAGAATGTTAACTCTAACAATGTGAGAAACAAATACTAGACTGAAACATTCGACTTACCTTAATATATTAGGACCAGTCATACAGTTCAATAGATTTAACTTTAAACATGTTTATTTATTATATACTTAGTAGAACCACTAGTAGTTCATTTGCTGGTTTAAACATTATTATAAGTAAACTATATTTTATCATTTTGTATTTTAAAATATTTTCTTTAAGATAAATATGTGTTATTACTATTGTACTAAGTTCTATTATTATCTAGTTGTCTTTAGATTGTCTTTGTGGTTAGATAGTAACACAACTGGATGTGCAGTTTCATTATTCTCTATTCTTTTAAGAATAGTAATTCTTCAACCGACTGTGGAAAGTGTAGACATTCCACAGTACTGAATTACTCTAAGAACCGGAACCATTTCCGAATTGATGATTCAGCTTTAGTGATTTTGGCCAGTCAACTCTAAGAATCACAGATGGACAGATTTTATACCTACATTTCTCTTAAAATAAATAGTATGCGCCGAGAGTAATAATGGAGTGTTAGTTGCGTATTTATTGGATTTTTAACACAGCACCTGCAGGCAAATTGCACGCGCGTACTTTCAAGGTACAATATTGAACGGAGAGTAGTTGCCAGATGATGGCACGGTGCTTGCAAAAGGGGCTCAGACGAGCGTTGAACTCTTTACACTCCATCATTATTCTTGGCGCTGACTATAGCTCTCTACCATTTGAAATGTTTGTAATCCATATTATAAGTAATATATTGTTTTGTTTTTAGCTTTTTTATTTATGTATATCAGAAACGACGAAGTAGCGTGCCATAGTGGTGAATAATAAGAATATAAAAATATAAATGCAAGGATGTTTGCAGTGAAAAAGTAAACGATTTCTTAACTGACAATTACAAAAATGAATAACCGAAACCATGAGGGGAGGTCTGTCAGGAGGACCACCCGGAAAGGATAAGAACACCCAGACAGACAATGCCACAATTGGTTTAGCCTAGACGACAGAAGGACTTGAATTCGTGGTATTTTCTTGTGCATCGACCAATATGGGGGATAGAGATTCCGTCACAGGTTGAGGCTAGCGCTCGACCCCCGGGTGTCCCTTACCCCACAGTAAGTAAACTACAGGTTGCAGGAACCGCTAAAGACGAACTTTTAGCCTCAAAGGATGACCAGAAATGAGTAAGACAATTAAGTATTGACAGCAGTTTATGAACGGAAAATGTTGAAAACAAAGAAAATTTGAAAAAGGAGCTAATAAAAATTGATTTTTCTTGGTTGGAAAGATGGTCGTCGATTTATACAGTGGATGATGACACAAGCGCTGTTTCTGTGAATTTAGTCAGAGTCGGGGAATGGACCGGCCAAAACCTTCTTGATGAAATCTGAAAGAAGTGGATTAATATGATAATTACTTTTTTGTTTAGATATTATTGTCAATATGCTCTTAAGAGAAGACTTTGGAAATTAATATAAATAGAAAAGCTCACCTTCATATTTGACCATACCCTCACCGTCTTCAACACCCTTGAGGATCTCGTCGACCTGTAATGAACAGTTGATTAAGTGTCATGGTGGTATTATTCGTATGCATTATTCTTTGTTGGTGGTCTAAGCTTACCTCATCAGCGGTGAGTCTTTCTCCGAGAGCCAACAGAATGTGTCTCAATTCGGCGCAGAGGATCTTTCCGCACTCTTCCTTGTCGAAGACCTTAAGTCCCTCGAAGAAGTCAGCATAAGTTCCCTGTTCCTATAAATAACATTATTAGTTACTATTTATTATATTGCATTGAGTTTCCCCTAGGACTTGGAACTCATTAGCTGTTTGGGTGGCAAGAAAGCCGGCTGGCGTTGGCACGGCTGTCACCTTACGACAGCAACGTGTGGGATGCTGTCGCTGCAACGGAAACAAACAGCGCTCTAAAGCAAAAGATAACTATCGATTCTTTAGTGTGATAGTAGCTATTGATTGTGCTCAAGATCACCCTGGAAGTTTCAGCTAACAACTGTCCCCTGCCATTCTATGGAGGAACCCGTATTATTTCCTAATAATAGACTACTTTGATGGGTAAATGAACTCTGATAGAAGAAGTAGCTAAGTCTTTGCGCGCACTTTGTTTGAACAGTTATGCTTTTCTCAAGAGGTGGTCGCGGCTTTGGCAAATCTCGTGCGCAGCCGGTTCGGAGTTCGTAATTGAGGATAAGAGTGGGCAAATATGAACCACACATTTAGTTAACCAAAATTCCGCTGCTTTTCATCTTATACTTGTTGAGTTTGGTGGTTATCTTCATATGACCACCTACTGGGATAACCCTTTTCAGAACTGTGAAACTAACCTTTTCCTTGCTGAGTTGCTCGTAGATTGGGAGCCACTCCTCGAAAGTAAGTCTCTTCTCTCCCTTTCTCTTGAACTCCTGTCCGGAGGCCTAAAACGAAAACAGTTAAACCGGTTTAGACCACTTGTGAGAAAACTACTAAATAACTATGAATTGTGATGTTTTTACCACCCACCTTTACAACCATGGCGTTGGTAGGCTTGAGTCCAGCAGCGCGGACAACATCTCCGATTTGGGTACCGTCGATCTTTCCGTCGAGTTCCTCGTCGTAGAGGTTGAAGATTTCTTTAAGCTGATCTGAAACTTAAATGTTTAATGTTTGTATTTAGACTTTATCATCTTAGAATGTGTATCCTCCTAGTTCACTATCAGCGCTAATTATCTTTTCCGATCTCGAAATGCCTCTTAACAAATATTGCGAATCTCTTGCTTTTTGAATGTTGGTTTTGTCGGAGCTAGCGTTATGTGAGTGGGTGGTCGCGCCGGCGGCGGAGCGCTGTGTAACATGCCAGAGTCGAGTGTGGCAGCTCTAACTTGCGCAGTTATCCCGGAATATTACCACCCAGGAATATTAATATATTTATGGTAAGGGGCAAATTTATGGGTTTGCTGAGAAGGTTATGTTTTCTTTCGAAATGTTCACGGGTTACGAAACCGTTTTATCATTTTTTTAGCTGTGAGGTCTGCGCAGAAGGAATGTTGAATTAGTTTAAGGAGAAAATATATTTAGACAAAGTAGAGGCACTTAAAAAGAATAGAAACTGTTATTTAGATTTCCTTTATATTATTCCATAAAAGTTCTAAAGATTACTAATGTTTTAATATATTTATATATAAAGAATGCTAGAATATGCAGATTCTTAAAAACTTAGGCTATATCGCTGTACTTCAAGACAGATTTTTGTAAATATAGAAGTAAATACTCAGACTAAGAATAAATGCCTCACAATGCGTTATGGAACTAAAGAACTAGGCTAAATACTTAAAAGACTTATGTGTTTGGGGGGTCCCAATGGTTATTGGTAAGGAGGATGTGTTTGGAGGACTTACCCTGGGAAGGCATGATGTGACTTGCTGGCTTGCTGGCTGGCAATGAGCTGAGCTACTGGGCTAAGTAGTCCTGCGAGGCGAGGCTCGGTTGTAACGCCCTCCGAGGAGGCGTATATCTTCAGTGGAAACGGTGGATGTAAAGCGGCGAGTGTTCACAGCTCAATTGGAGATCCGGCAGACAGTGCTGAGAGGGATAACTGGGATCATAGAGAGCGAACTGTAGGTGTGCAGTCCCTAACAGAGATTGAGCAACGCCGTTGGTGAATATTTGCGCCGCCACTTGAAGAACAAGAGAAGAGGGGCCGAGAATATTGCGTCGTTTGGACGGCCGGCCGGGAATGGAGGGGATAAATGCGCGTAGTGCGCCGAAACTTCAACAATGGCAGATGTTGAGAAGCAGCAGAGATTACTCCTAAAGTGCTAGTTTTGTCAACTTTTGTTACCGAGATCGGAATAGCTGGTGGAGCGTTAAAAGCTGCGATACATACTTATTGTCATACTAAACAAACTCTGGGAAGTTAGTCTAAACATATTCTTGCGGCAAAGGTTCATTTTGTTACAGGGTTAATTACATTCGTGCTCTATTATTTACTTTTCATCTGATTGCTTAGTTTAGTGTGATATTACCTCAGTTTGCTGGTTTATATGTGAAAATGAATTGTCGTTTAGTTACAGCTTTTAATCATGAAGTCAACTTCTGGGGTTGTTTGTTTATTGTAATTGTAGAGTGTTTGCCTGTCCGATAATACTCGTAAGAGATGTTATTTCTACAAACATTCTTAGTTTTCCGTTTATTGTAGCTACAAGTTTCCCCCTGTTACCCGTCTAGGGCTGCAGACCTTTTTCAAATGATTTCAAAACTTTTTGAGCCAGCTGGCTGAAAAAGTTTTGTTAAAAACCTAGGAAGGAAGACAAAAATACAACTGTTTGTGTATTTATTTAAAAGAAAAACTAAATTTGTGTTTTCTAATCTAAGTCAGAAAACGGTTTTCCACTCCACTATTTCAAGCACACGTGACTGTCAAAGACGGCCGGGTCGGCCAGCACTTTTGCTAGCCCTGCCTGCATGTTTATTCCAACATGTATTCTTCAGTTTCGCAGCGCAAAACAGGCTCTCAACCAATGTATGCGTTTCCGATGCTCAATAGAGTAAAGCATGTGTATGTGTTTTTCTTGTAGTAGAAAGAAAGATTAAACTACGATAGTCGGGACGGCAATAGGCTTTCATTCGTTTCATTCATTCTCTTTACACTCAGCGCCAGCATATCTATCTCATTGCTAGTGTCCGCGATCACAGCATTTCCTCAATCCAAGCAGCCAGTACAAAAAATTAAGCTCAGCCTAGTTTCTAGTATCTCTATCGCACATTTGTATCGGGGAACTTTCACCCTCTGAAATATGAAAACTCTCAGGCAATTATTGGTAGAACATAAATATTATAATGATGGGCCATCATTGACGGCTAACACGTCACACCAGCTCCACTGAATACTAACAGTCGCACGATAACAAGGTTATTTACAGGGCTGGGAATTTAACGGGCGGGCCGTGCCGGTGCCGAAAATTTAAGAAACGGGTCGGCCCGTTTCTCAAATACAAAAAAAAATCAAAAAGTCGTCCGTTGCAGGGACAATTTTAATGAAAAAATCTACTGATTTAGGTTAATATTTTGATAATAGTATTCATTAACATAAATAACTAAAGATGTGAAATAGAGTAGAGCCGGGCCGGGTAGGGGCCGAAAATTTTTGAAACGGGTCGGCCCGGCCGGCCTTTCCCAGTCCCTGAGTTGTTTATAGTGCGTTTGATATACTTAGACTGCAGGTGCCGTTTGTAGTTAACCTGACGATAAAGGATTTCCTAAGGGAACAAGCAATTCTTTTCGAATAGTGTCTATCCAATACAGGAGTGGGTCGGGCCGACAGCCAAATTTTTCTCGGCCCTACTTTCCAGCTACAGTCAACAATTTTTCCAAGAAAATCAATACCCAAAAATGAAAGAATCGACATTATATAACTAATATATCTAATGTTATTTTCTTGTATAGTTAGACCACCCAAGTAGTGGAAAACACATTTTGTCTTTATTCTCAACATTTTTATTAACAAAATTTGTATTTTTGTTAATATTTTTGTAATGTATGAAAAGCGGGGCCGGCCTTTTTAACTTAAAAAAATGGAATATTATCAGAAAGATAATACCTTTTGGTTTAAAATAGCAGAAAAAAAAGAACCAATTGTCAAATAGTTATGAGCAAAAAAGTGATTATCTGCTATATATAACTTGCTTATTTTTCAGAGTCATTGAAATTCTCTTGGAATTCAATTCAGCGGCAAAATTTGATCCAAAAATTTATTTTGTCTGATAATTTCAAACTTTTTGATCAAAATTAACCAATTTACTGATTTCTACGTAGTCAAGAAAATTCCTAAGAAAGATTTACTTCAAACTTGAATTAACACAACATAAACCACACTTAGCAAACAATAACAAAAACAATGAAAAATCTAAACATGTATATAACAAGTGCCAACAAAGTTTACAATAAAAATAACAATATATAACTAAACACTTTAATCAGTATATCTCGCCAGATCTAACTTAGGCACTATGTTCATAGATTGTAACTCCTGAAAAAATCAACAGTGATATGCAGCCTACTATAATTTACCTGGAAAAGCAGCTTACATGCATACGGAATTTTGATATGAGCTAGCGATTTGCTTGATCGACATTTTTGGCACCATCCTTTATATCCCATAAGACCACAAACGGTGCACACTTCAACCTAAACAAAGATCTATGAAATAAAAAGAAAAAAATGTCCAGATTCATAATAATCGTTGAAATTTTCTGCCCTATTTTGACCTTCAATAGGGCGCTCTCCACGAAGACGCATAGATGAAGAATATGCGTATTTAAATTGTACGTATAACCAGAGATTAAATATAAACACAGTAACTCACTTTGAATTCGTCTGACGAAACCATTAAACGTTCCATCAACAACATAGATGCACCATAAGCTATTAAGCAATCGCGCTCCATTTCTCCTAGACGCAAACCTCCTTCACGAGAACGACCCTCAGTTGGCTGACGTGTCAGAGCAGCGCTAAGCTAGCGATTTGAGATACAACCCTTTTCTATGACCTACCGTGGACCCCTTGCTCTAGCATGCATTTTATCCATGACCATATGTTTCAGCTTTTGATAGTAAATAGGTCCAAAATAGATATAAGCAGATAGCTGTTGTCCCGTAATACCACTAGTTAGCATATCTTTACCCATGTAGTTGTATCCCCGGGCGGCTAACTCTTCACAAACATCTGCCACCTAAATGAACGATACCAATCCTGCACACATTTCCAAAATTTATTGACGGAAACAAATAACTCGCCTGATCTCCTCCGAAAGCTGTACCATAATGGAAACGTCCGTTCATCACTCCATTTTTACTGCTCAATAGCTCCATCAGTTTACCAACAGTCATACGAGACGGATATCCATGAGGGTTCATAATCATGTCGGGTACCATACCGATATCATTGAAAGGCATGTCTTCCTAGAAACGCCAAATGTTGACACATAAGTATATATCGACACCTGTTGCGCAATTAAGCCACATACTCCTTTTTGGCCGTGACGAGAAGAGAACTTGTCTCCTAGTTCCGGTCTTCTGAAATTGCGGCAAAATTTATAGTCCACAAATTTTTCAACAAAAAAAAAACTAAAAAAGAAGAACAGGAACCAACCGCGTTTGTCTTAGAAGAACTTTGATAAGATGTGCATCATCCTCATTATAGGTTAGAAGAACTCGTTCAGCATATGCGGGTATAGGATTTTTATATGGAATTGATACGTCTTTGTATTCGATACTACCAGCAACTAAACAACAATCACACAATTCTTTGCGAAAAGAAACATACGTCCTGGTGCATTATCTGGTGTCGAAACAACTGGCATGTGCTTATTAATCATAGTCTGCTTGCTATAAATTCTTGCACCTGCAAAGACTATGCCTTCCTGATCAAGTACCTAAAGCCAAGTATTTTGCATGGACACTGCAAAAAATGACCTTATGTTTAAAAATTGGTTTGCGATCCACAGGATTCAAGGCCGGTCCCATTAGGCGATCATAAGTTTGATTTGGATATTTGCGGGCAGTTCCTTTGGCATGTTTGTACACAAGACATCTACCATAACCTATAAATTTCAAAAATTATTGTGAATATTCGCTAGGGAAGAACCTCTATCCAGTGAAGCTTTGTTTAATACCAATGCATCTTCAATGTCGTACCCACTGTAAGACATAACAGCAATAATTCCATTTGCACCAGCCGGTAGTTTCTCGAAATTCGTTAACTCAATGGTCTATACAAAAAAAATAGAACCGATTTAATTCTATCTTACTCTAGACTTCACAAGTGGCCTTTGTGGATAACAAAGTAGGTACATAATAGAGTCGATACGTTTTTGCTGATTGTAGGCAATTGTACCCATAGCTAAAAAGAATTGATAACTCAAAACATAGGTTTTAAAAATCACCTTGTTTACCCATAGCACATTGATAAGTGTTACGAGGCGATTGATTGTGATGAGGATAAGGAATAAGCCCTGCACATACTCCGAGAAGAGTGAACGGCTCAATCTGTAACGTCACTGAGTTAAGAACATAATTGTTTTAATAAGAAATACCTCCAGATGCGTTGTTATGCTAGTAATTTCTTTTTCATATACGGCAATGTGAGCATCATTCATCTCATTTACATCGAGATACTCAATAAAACCGTCATCAACGAAATCTTCGAAAATACGAATTCCATCTTTCAACTCCTGTCAACAAATACTACGTACATTATCCCTTCAACTATACTTGAATTGCTTGTTGAGTGATTTTCGGACATCCATTTTCTACAATAATATAGGGACGGCATAATCTTCCTCCATCACTTGCAATATAAACAGATCGCTGATTTGGACTCGTCGATACAGAAACAAATTCAGATAGCAGCCCTGATCTGAACATTTTAACGGAAAAACTTAATATTATGAGAATTTTTTAACCTTCTGAGATTTCTCACTGCTTTCACAACCCGGGAATGGTCACATGTAGTTCCCATTAGAACACCATTAAGGAAAACAAGATATAATTCCCTATAAAAATACTGAGTTCAATATTTAAAAAAGTAAATTACGTATTATAAATGCGTGAAAAATGAGTATTCTGCAAATCTTCCACACCAGAGTTGAATAACAGTCGGACTACAGGCTATAACGTCAAGTTATCTACTGTATTAAAGAGGCTCTAGCTTACTCGTTCATCACTATCCGTTGTGATATGACTAATAAGAGCCAGATTTTTAACTAATCCACATGCTTCTCCTTCGGGTGTATCGCTAGGACAAAGCATACCCCACTGAGAAGGTTGCAAAGAACGCGGGCCAGAAACCTTCCGGGTCTTCTCAAAAGTGGAATTAATGCGCGTCATCATACCAAGAGCAGAAATATACGACAGCCTACTAAGAACCTGAAAGTTACATGTAAATAGTTGGGAATGCTTTTATTACCTGGGTCACCCCGTGTCTCTCCATTCTGAAACGCTTAATAATCCAGTTACCCGTAGCTAATGCATTCACAAATGTATGAGTAATAAGATCCTAGAACATGAAAACAGTCGATCATATAAAAAAGTTAATACCTGACGCATATGTTTCACTATGTCTAATGGCGCGGCCAGATTCTTCCCTAGTGAATTATCAGCAATTCGTTTCAATTCACTGTTAAATCGCTTGAAAGCATCTTCGAATAGTAGAGATAGGAGAGAGCCGGCCAATTCCAGTCTCTTATTACCATAAAAATCGCGATCATCAAGTTCATTCTCGCCAAGTTCGGCTTGTATCAATCTGCAATAGGAGTGGTTACGGATTGAGTAAACAAACGAAAATTCACCTTCGAGTCATCAATCCCAGATAAATACCTTTCATTTTGAAGCTTCCATCAGGTGAGGGAATATGGCATATCATACCCCTGGACAGAAAATATTGAATATTCTCAAACTGAACACTCACGATGCTAAGAAGTCCATAGCCTCATGATCTTTTGGGATACTGGTGGCGGCTGAAGGCTGCCCAAAAACCTTTCTCGCTCTAACCTGAAGATGTAACTTTGACTTTCAAACTTGTGTTCTAACCAACCCTAGCTGTTAAGAAAGTAAGTGCCTGTTGCTGGGTGTATATGTTATTCGCAAAGCAGTCCTCCAATGTTGCAGCGAAAGCAGCAATGTAGCGTTCTTCACAACCTACAGAACTTACAATATCGTAATCAGATTCAATACCCATGGCCTAAAAATGTGGAAGTATATATATATATATACAAAAAGTCAACCTTAAAAATAATAGAAACAGGAACATCTTCCGTTAGTTGATTATGTCGAACCCAATATTTATTCTTCTTTGCAGTTACATAAGTTTTACTTTTCCGCTCAGTTGTAGAGGATAGAACCTGGGACAACACTATGTTTAAAAAAAAGTTAAACTTTACCTCGCACTGCAGCTCTTTACTGGAATTACGTCCAATCATCATCCTATTTTTGCTCAACTGCTCCTGGATGAGGATAACCTTCTCTGAACCCTTGACAACAAAATAACCCCCGGGATCAAATGGGCACTCTTGAACACGCGCTAGTTCTTCTTCAGCCTGAAACAATTAATCAGCGAAACATCTAGTCATTTAGTTACCAAATCACGGAGAATGCACTTGCTCGAACGAAGCATGATTGGCAATCGTCCAATTATCAGATCCCTAACAGATATAAATCACAAACTCATTAAATAGAATGAACTAACTTTTTAGAAACACGTGTATTTCCCCTAGTGTATTCTATATCTACAGTTATTGGAGCACTGTAGGTCATATCCCGTAATCTACATTCCTGAGGAGTTATTTTGTCATGTACCTGAAAAATTCACAGTCAATCACAACTAGTCCGTAACATTACCAAATTTAGACCTTCTTCACTTGATGGTTTACCAACTTTAATGTCAATATACCTAAATAAACAAGAAACGGTGATGAAGGCAGATTCTGATTACTTGAGATAGAAGTTGGGATTGGCATCGCTTTTGACACGTTCATTTGCCAGCATTATATTCTTGATGTCTTCATTAACGAAATAGTCAAAGCTAACAATGTGTTGTTTCACCAAGCCTCTGGCCTAAACGTCTTATGATGATTTCACTGTATTACTGATATACCTTTAGAAAAGCCGGCACGAGAAGCCATTTCTCTTCGAGAGGTAGTGCTTTTTTGGGGTCTACAATCGAGGATGCAGCCATCTTCCTATCGGAAGAACCTCTTTTTCTGGGCTAAAATGAATGTACAATTACAAATTATGTTATAAGCACAGAAGGAAAGTCCAATATTGCATCCAATATAAGATAAAGCATTCAAATAAACGAACAGAATCACCAAACATAAATTTACCGGCGGCTCACAAATGTGAAGCCTGCGAAACAAACGATTACTCCATAAATATATACTTTTTTATATTATGTTTATTTTACTTATACAGTTATACAGGTGTAGCTAAGCGTCATAGTGTTATTGGAATATATACATTACAAATATTTGTTTTATGACAAATGAATGTTTTTATTTATGCGTAATTTAAAAGTAATTTAAAAATTACAGTTCAAAATGGTTGCTGATGTCGACTTCAACAATCTACCATGGGTAGAGAAATATCGCCCTGAATCACTTAATGATCTTGTATCACATAAGGAAATTATTAAAACATGTGAGTTCTATTTTACATATTATCAAATTTGAAGATTACGGAGCCTTATTTCCCGTCAATAGTGTATGATAAATGTAGTTCCTTTTGACCTGGTTTTTTTAGTGGTGCGCTTCATTGAGGTTAACAGACTTCCTCATTTATTATTCTATGGACCACCTGGAACAGGAAAGACTAGTGCGATTCTGGCTGCGGCGAGATCAATGTATAGTGACAAGCAAAGAACTTCTATGGTGTTAGAGTTAAATGCATCCGATGATCGTGGTATTGGGGTGGTTAGGTGAACAAAATTTGTTTTGTTTCAGTTATAATACTTGTGAATTTTTAGAGAGGATATTATTACCTTCGCTCAAACTAAGTCACTACATGTGGATCAAGATGCTAAGTCATGTCTGAAACTGGTAATTCTTGACGAAGCGGATGCGATGACAAAAGATGCCCAGAATGCTCTCAGAAGGTTCGTAGTGTTATCATTTTACTGTTATTATGTCTATTCAGAGTTATCGAGAAGTACACCGACAACGTAAGGTTTTGTATTATATGTAACTATCTATCATCCATCATTCCTGCTATTCAATCCAGGTATCATCTGTCTACTTTCGTTAATGTTTTGTGTATTATTCAGGTGTACTCGTTTTCGCTTCGCCCCTCTCGCTACCTCATTAATTACTCCCCGTATTGATCACGTGGTAAGCATTCATTTTACATTTCAAGTGGTTCTCTTCTTAGGTGGAAAAGGAGCAAGTTGAAATATCAGAAGATGGAAAAAAAGCATTGTTGGATCTCTCAGGAGGTGATATGAGGCGTGTTTTGAACGTTTTACAGGTATGCCACAAAAATAGTTCCCTCTTATTTAACATTTCTTAGTCGGTTTCTATGGCGTTTCCCAGGGTGGATGAAGCATCGGTTTACCAGTGTGTGGGACAGCCTACGCCAAAACAGCTAGAAAATCTTTTGAAAATTTTGTTGAACGATACATTCGAAAACTGTTGTCGTAGTAAGTTAATTTGTTCAATTTCCTTGTTCATGTTTGACATAGAACTGGAAAAAGACTGCTATGCCAATGGGTTTGCACTATCTGATGTGATTTCTCGTCTGCACGATATCATTTACGAAATGGATGTCCCAAATGAGGTATTTCCGGGGTGCTTAATTAGAATTAGGCCTTGTTCAGGTAACATGCTGTCTCATTCGTGCTTTGGCAGAGACCGAAGAGAGGTTAGCCAGTGGTGGCTCCGATCAACTTCAAACTGCTGGTCTAGTATCAGCTTTCATTAAGGCTAGGAATTTAATAGGGAAAGCCGCCTTATCGTGATCTTGTGAATACCTCAATTGATTTTCCTTACCTATGTCTCATGCATCTCATTTCCATTGTTCTCTTTCTAACTGTCATTGTTAACTGTTTGATTGTCTTATGGGTAAATTAATTATAATTTTATATTGTTGCTTATTATTTGTGGTCCTGGTGGCCGTATGTATTGTTCATCAGTAGCATAGTCAGTTTTATATTACAGTACATACAGATGCAGCCTGCAGGAAGCAATCCGGTCTCTGGGCAAAGTGGACCAGCTTATCCCGGACAAGGACAGGTAATTAATCAAATGGGTTATTATTCTGGACCGCAACAGATTGGACCAGGTTAGTGTATGTCAACATATTTCATTAATTCATATACTTAGGAGTCAGTTATCCAGGACAGCAACAGGGGGTCATGGCACATGCAATACAACAACCAAGTGGCTATGGTGCAGCAGCATCGGCGTCGCAAAGTAATTTCGAACAAAGTTTTCCTTTATAAATTGTCGTCGAAGATTATGGAATGTACACATCCTCACAAGTTCAACCTGGTTACGGAATGCAGCAACAGTTTCCTCAGACGGTCAGCAATCCAATCTCATCATCAGGTTCTGTTGCTGGACTCCAATCTCACCAGCTAGCAGGCTCTACTTCTCAGGCACCCACTCGGACGCAAGAGTGAGATATACTATACGTTGTTTATCTATATTTTGTTTATATGCCAGATCAGCAGCATCTTCACAACAACCACAAACCAGCGGTGGTTCAAATCCTCCATCTGCATCTCAGCAGCAGCCACAACCATCATCACAGAAATCGGTATGATGAGGGATTTTGCGCAAAACCTAATTCAGAATTACAACTCATTTATTGCAATATAGAGAATACCGTTTACAGAAGCAGCTTAACCCTCCACCCTATTCTCCTGATATTTTGGACAATCTGGGTAGCTACTCTGTCACCACACTCTGTACTATTGGAAAAGAAATTGCACATGAGCTCAACTTCAGGTTAGTTCTTATCTTATACGTAATCATGATGGCTTCTCAGAACTACCAACCTATGCTCCGTGATAAAGACTGTTGGTGAAAGAAAAACACCCGTCAATCAGGATCCTGAGGTTATTGTAAATTATTGCCTGGAACTGTTAAAGAAGTTGCAAGAAATTAGGTTTGATTCGTGGATTCACCTTGCTTACCACTTTCCATAGGATTCTAATTGAAAGGCAACGGCAGGACACGGACGAGAGGGCTGGCACTATTTTAGAGAGGTTCATGGATATGTCTGATTCGTGTATACAGAAACCAGCAATACTGGAAGAGAAAGAGTGTAAATTAGAGGAGAATAGGTTAGATAATTATTCCGGCAAGCAGTCATATCAGTTTATAGGAAAAAACTGATATCTCTCAATAACGATTTGAAATTTCTCGATTGGAAGTCTGCTGTTTCCGATCCGGTCCACTTGCGGAATGTTGATTCTATGTCAATAAAAGATTATAAGGATAAATTCTAAATTTTGTATAGCTTGTATTCATCTGCTTTGTTTAACTTACTACATTTGATAATTTTCTATTTGTATTTAAAGTTTGTATACAATTTAATAAAAGTTTTACTGTACGGAATGTTGATTCTGTGTCGATAAAAGATTATAAGGGTAGATTCTAAATTATGTATAGCCTGTGTTCACATGCATTAACTTATTATGTTTGATAGTTTTTCATTTGTATGTAAAGTCTGTATACAATTTAATAAAAGTTTAACCATGTTTAATGACATTTTTATTGTTATCGTATGTGGACGTGTTGTTCGTTTGAAATTACTTTTCCGTGGTTTGGTTCCTTGTTGTATGCATAATAGTTGAAGAAATGGATCAACAGACAGTGTTGTATTTCAGAGAATGCCAAAAACGTCAGTTTTCCGTACCCGAGTTGGTACAGAATTAGTCATGGGAAAAATTGTTAAAGTTAGCACAATAGGAATTGATCGGATTCCCTGCGCTCAGGTAGATTTCCTTGAATTATTCTATCAAAACGATATGATATGGCAGGTTCGCTGCAGTTTGAATGAGTTCAACATTTACCTCAAGAAGTATTTTGCCAAGTCCTTTGACTACTGGGCCCTCGACAAGTATGTCTTTCTGTGTAATTTACTTAATTATGTTTGTTTGAGGCAGTCGTTAGCTCAACTTGGTGATACCGTTATGATCAGACGTATTGACGGAACCCTCAGACCTACAGCAAATGTTGCACATTCTGTTGATAAACTTGTTTTTAAATATGGTTTATTTGTTATTTCTCCCAGTGTTAACTTGAATTTATAGGAAATGTTATTGATCCTGTAACTGGGAAGCGAGTAATCAAGGATGAGTTCTCCGATGATATCGAATTAAAGAAGCAGCTTGTTGGTGAAATCGTGGATCAGCCTCTGGAAGAGGTTAATTGCTTCTATTATGATAACATATAATGTATTTAAGACGGCTCTGCTATTTGACGAACGACGGGCAGTTCAATTGGAAAAATTACAAGAGCGAAAGAATGGTACTGTTTAGCTCTTCTTGGCATGTTCATTGTTTAGACTAGGTCATTTCCTTATTTGTTTTTTTTTTTGTTGAGAATAAATATTTAACATCTTGAATTTGTTTCAATAGATTATTGGTTTTGTTTCGGTGGTATCGGTGAACCCTTTGCAATTGTTCACGTCTGCGCGTCTGAGTCGTTTGTTTTAGATGGATGTTGGCCAGGATACTCACCATCTGATAGATATTCATAAATATGTTGAACGGCGGTCGGCACAGGTCTCCGAGCTGCTTCAGGTTAGTTAGATTAAGATGATTCATATGTTTTATGATCAGGTGGTTGACAATCGAAATCTTGTTTCTGGTGAGGTCACGAAAGGTCCACGCACTGCAGCTCAGCGCTTGCCTAGACATATGCGAAGGTTTGTGATGTTTTTCTGCCACAAACACTTATAAAATTTAGAAGAGCAATGGCTTATGAAATTAAGCGATTTCCTCGAGGTATACGTGATTTTGCACTGTCAGTGGCTGTTCCTTCAAAACATCGGAAAAAACCTCCCTGCAGATATTATAGAAGAAGATCCCGAAACTTACTTCTGGCAAGAAATATCATTTAGTATAGAATATGATACTTCTTAGAATTATATCCGTCGTCAAAAGCGAGCAGTGTGGTTGGAAACGCATATTTGGCATGCAAAACGCTTTCATATGGTTAATAGGTTGCTTATCCTCCCTCATCATGTAGACTCATAATATTTAGATGGGGATATCGCCTTCCGGATAGGAGCTTTCAGCGAAATTTTCGGCCTTGTTATAGAGACTCAGTAAGGCACTCTTCTGTGAGGGACAAAAGCTTCTTAACATGTTTGGTTGTAAGTCTTTGAAATTTTTAGCCTTTGCATTTCTTTCATTAGATCAACACTACCGACCAGACGACTCTGATAAATTTACTGAAACCGCTTTGCAATGAAAAAGTCAGTCCAACGTTTGCTTTTCGAAGCGGTTTGTCCGGTCGATACGAGGTAAACATGTGTTCGTTCAGTTTGTAAGGTCAAAATTACAGGTGAATTCTCTATTATATGAGCCAAATCAGTACCCAAAGGGATTTATTGGTCCCATACGATTCCTTTGGAGCACAGTAAGGTTGGTCATTAGATGTAAATATTGTCCTATTGTTTGACGTTCTGTAGCAATGGTCATACTCTTACCATATGGACTCATCCTTCTTCCCGAGAGCGCTTGAAAGTTATTTTATCCGAATTGCTGAAGTTGAATAAATCTGAGGGTGATTCTACTAAGGTCAGTATCTAATTCTTGCCTAAACATCTTTCGACTATACTGTGCCTTTAATGCTGTGATTGCAGGAGGATAGTTGCCCTCTATCGGTTGATGACTGGAGACTGGCATCAATGAACATTATGACTGATATTTATAAATCGGCAGATTCCAGCATCGAGGTAATGCAGTTCCTTCACACAAACAAAATTGTTTTGCAGCTATTTGATCTTCGGGATCAGATGATTCGGTTCCGTTTATATGGACCTTTGTCAATGGCAATTATTGCCAATTCAATTAGACTTGTGGACGATGAATCTTCTGAGTTGTACAGGTGTTTCCTAGTTCCTATGCGAATTGTATTTTTTTTTATTGCAGTGAGTCACATACTCAGTGGCAGGAGCATTTTTCCAAACTTAACATTGGTGAAGTTAGAGATTCGGCCGTTTTCTCCCTGCTGATTGAAGATCCAAGAATTAATCGAGTTGGTAGTAAAAGGGTAATTGTCGTTTTCCCGAATATTTAGATCAATGCATTTTAAGGTTCCATGGCCGGAAGCCTGTGATGTGGATCCCGAAGAGCATTGTATACCTGTTGGTCAGTTGTGGGATAGGTCCACGAGGTTGCAAACACTGGAGAAAAAGTATATTTGGTTTCGTATAATTGTATGTTTAGTATTCAGACTGAGTGATATCGAGCTGAAGAAGTTAATGGGCTCTAGTGTTGGGGCTGTTCGAACTACTGAATGCAAAATTCCAATCGTTATTATAGTAAGGAACAGCGGGGATGGACATGCTAGCCCGCTTACTGGTTTAGAAGTTATCGCCCCTGCAGGGTTTGGTAAATTTCTTTTCAATTTTCTTCCATTGTCGCATGTCTAGGTCCAGCTCTTTGGATTTCGCTCCAAATGAATACTGCTCGTGCGTCCGGTATACGAGATGATCTGGCTGCCCATTTGGAATCAAATAGGCTTCATTATCCGACCGATGCTGTTGATTCTTGCTCTGGCTCGGCAGAACTACTGCGCATACAGAAAGAAAGCGAGGAGCGCCATTCGAAGCGACCTCATAATAGGCGCGTCGACTATTGGAAAGCTATGTCTGTTAAGTATCCATTTGCATTTGAGTTTAACGAACTTGTATCCAATTGGAAAGCCTATTTGGTAATATCTCACGTCTTTAAATTTCAACATATATAATTTAGTGTCCTTCTTCTCCCAATGACAACGAGGCGTATGTATTGCGTGATAGACTTGCTTTGCAATCTATTGATAATTGGTTGAGAGGGAAAAGTGGAAAGCCTGGTTAGCTTTTTTCCCTGATTTTGTATATTATTTGTTATAGAGAATATTTTGAATAGTAACTCGGATGCACTGATTCCTGTCCGAGTAGAACTTTGTTCAAGAGGGAAACCCAGAAAATTTGGTTTAATTTGTTTGCCAGTTCCGACCGATCTTTCTAGAAATGCTAATATTGCAAGGCCGACTATTTTGCAATCTCCTCGTAGCTTAATAGCATCCGTACAGAATGCTGAAAGTAATTCGTTGCCAAAACAATCGGATGATGAATTTTGGAAGGACGTTGTTTCAACTGATTACTCGAAACATGAGACCCCCATTTCATTAAAAAACTTATTTCCAGACAGCACCACGGAAAGGTTTGTATGTTCTTGTTTTAATGTTATAATATGTTTAGAAGTCTCAAACGGAAAGCACTTAATCGTAGGAAACGTGAGAATAAAAAGAAAAGAAAAATGGACCTTGAGGAAAGACTGCGGACTTTAAATGACGATGTGAAGGAAATGGAATCAACGCCGTATCGCGTTGCAACTAACAGGTTACTAAATTAATTAATTTTGTTTAAATATCATTGCAGGTTGACTGTCGGCAGAATTGTACGTGGTGATTATTCATTTAAGTCCGGAAAGGGTGTTGCGCTTGGTTACGTACCTGCAGTTACCCTCCAGCAACTAGTCTCCTCAGACTGCAAAGTCCTTTTAAGAAATAGTACCTCGAAATATTATCATTTAGGAAAGTTAGATGTTCTAAAAACCTGCATTGAAATTTAAAATTTGTTGTTATATATTTGTTGATTCCTTCTGTTATGTTGTTTACTATGACTTTATTCCAATAAATTGTTTTCGCAACTATCTAAGCGACGTTCTATGGCCAAACCCAAATAAGCGTAAACATACGAGTATCGGGAAAATGAACGGGCTCGGTGAGCTTTATCTTCTGAGTCAGAGCGCCCAAACGTAGGTTAAGTAAAATTTGATGTTAATTCATACTGGCCGTTGTGACATAACGCATAATATATCGAAACGTTAGATTTTAAAGAAATACTTGGGGTTGCAAATGGGATAACCCATTTCCGAACTATGTTCGTTAACAAAGTAATAGCTATAATACCAATGCATTTGTATAAAATAAGGCCGCACGGAACCTTAATGTATAAAATAAACCCAAGCATTATACCATTCAAACGGACATTTCGGGAGTGGGATATTCTCACAAATAGTGAACAAACATTTATGTTTGTTCACTATTTGTGACAATTCAAGCTAATATATTTTATAAAAGTATACTTTTATAAAATATATTAGCTTGAATTGTTTAATTATACGCCGTGTTATACATCGAATTGGAGCGCAGACAAGAAGCCATCAACGGGTACAATAATTACATTATTTTTATATATTTACTTTCAATTGTATAGTTTGTGTGGTACTTCTTTTTCAGATGTTATCATTTCTATCAAAACTAGGGTCTCCCAGTACGAGCAGCAACTCTCAACGTCGTGACGCATCTGTGCCCGGTAATCCTTAACACTTAACAATATCTGAAATTAATTCATAATCGGCAACTGTTCTAATTTATGCAACAAATATAGTTAAAATGAAATTGCCTTACCCACAGTAACGTAACGGTGCTTTCAAAATCACGCCAGAGTGGTAATACTACGTAAGTTGATGGGTTCGATTGTTTATATATTAACCCTAATAACCGTACTAAAACAGAATATAGTTTTGAGACCATACAATTATATAGATCTCTCTAACTGGAGTGCTGCTTTTGCTTCGGACCCTACACAGTGGGAAGCGACCTTCGAAGCATGTTGGAGCAAAGTCCATGCGCTGCTCGAAAAGAAGGAATATGATGTGGAACATATTATATCATATGATGAGGTAGCTTAGCACAATTCAACCATTCCATAACAACTTATAGATGACAATGGTTCTAAGCCAATTGACTCAGATGACTCAGTTGCTTATGATGGAGGTGAACTCGCAACCGGAGCCTGCCATTGGATCTATTCTCGATAAGTTCTTTACTCAACAGGTTAACACAATCATAAACAACAAACATCACAGGTTATTATAGATAATGGAACGTGTACTCGATTGGGCCATTCAGATAGCCGACTTTCATAAGCCTATTTGTCAGGTTTGATCCGTTAACTATTATATGAGTATTTATATTTCTACAGTTGTCACTAATCAGAATATATGAAGGTATTGTTGGTGAAAGTCATACTCAGAACCATTGTCTGCTCGTGCACAAACCCATATTAAACCCACTTCTAAGGTTATTTGATTGGTATTTTAATAATATAAGCCTAAATACATAGTTTATTTACTATAGGTGTAAGCGCGTTGATATACCTCGTCGACCGAATACACAGGGTCAGCCTACAGCCAGGGATAAACACTTTGTACTACTGCTTAATCAGGTATGACTAATCCGAGTGGGTGGTCCTCTATAGAAAAATAGAGTTGTTTAAGTTCTATCTTTAAATAAAATAATGTTTAGATTTGTACGAAACTAGCAGAAGACAGGACTCTACTACACTTTTTCTTCTCCTGTAACGAAGGTGCCAATCAATTTGTTGTATTTTCTCTACTTATTCCTTTTTTATACGAACAGGTAGACAACAATTCACATAGACTACCACAGACTTTTATATTGTCCTGTAATATTAAACCTAGATAGTTTTCCACCCTCCACCAACACCATATTGAATACTTACTCTCTCGGGCTACTGGACCCGAGAGATGCAAGTATTATGAAAATTTTAAAACAAGTTTAAGAATTTTAAATTGTCTTCAAAAACTTTGTGACCACCTCTTTTATAACGTTATTTTAATGGGTGTTCTTTTAGAATGACGTAGGCCAACTGGCTAGAGACGCTCTTCTTCTCATACTTTCCGTGTCCGCAAATCATGAAGGCATCGCGGAGTTTGTCGCTACAAAGGTGCGTTTGAATATAATTATTACACAATTGCCTGTTTGCATATAGAATTCCCAAGGTTGTTGTGTATTAATTACATATTTTGTCTTATATACAATAAATTCGACTTCTCATTATTAGCCTCCCGCTAAACATATATTTCTAAGGACCAGATAGACAGTCCACAATCCGGACCGCTATAGGACTAGTCTTCCTTCTTAATTAAAAGTTGATATTATAATGTTTAGAGCGCGTTCTGCCCGGTAGTTGCCACTGGCCTTTCGGGCTGCTTCTCTCAACTACCCCGTATTCTGGCTCCCGATGGATGCGACTCCCTTGTCCCCGAACATGCAAACGAAGTACTGGCTAACTTTCAGTCATCGGTGGTCTTCTGTAATGCCGTTGTGCAGGTATCAAATACTCCACCCACAAAATAATTTAGACTATTTAGGCTGCTCACAGCTCCGTAATAGATCAAATTTGCAGCTTTTTCTACTCCGGATTTCTGTTACCAGTGGTTAAACCGGCTTTATTAGGGGTAAGTCAACAAGTAGTTTGTCTACTCTTGTAAGGTTATTGTGTTTTTGCTGAGATCTATAAATGCTTACAAAATATAAACAACACTGTGCGTTCAAGTCTTATAAGTATATATTATTACATAATAATTTAAAAGTGTTATATATATATATACGTTATGGTTATCGTCTGAGATCAGAATTTCTCGGGCCGCCCCGACTTCCCGGAGAACCTTTTTATGGACAACTAAGCAATTGACGATTTTTGTAGCTATTTTTTATCCGGCACACTATTTTTGCTCCATGTAAAATTAAGCTTTGGTGTAATGTCATTTTAATACATATTTTGTTAATTTTTTAAACTATTCTTGGCATTATTCCTCAAAAATTGGAAGATTTGTCTTTAAGTACAAAGCCCTGGCCGGCCGGCCGGTTCCTAGCCCTGAGTATCAAAAACTTTAAAAATTCGTTTTGTACTATGTGCATTTAGGACGAACGTGAGGCTGCGGCTGCGTGCACTGCCTATCTGAAGATATGTGCCGAGTCCGTGACAGAACTCCCCCTACTTAAGACTATTATTAAAATGTTATTAATAGAGAAGGATGAACAACAAAGAACCCTTATTGAGACCATTGTCTTTAGAATTAAAGGATGTGATCGGGTAGGTAGAAAACAAGATGGGTGGTTACACAAAACCCTTATCATACTGCATTTAAAGGAACGGTATACTCAAAAATTTGTTTGAATTTTTATTTTTTTTTATGTTATTCCTCCCGAAAAGTTATTCTCAAACATATAAGTAATTGAAAAATTGAAGAAAAATTAAGGATTGCACAAGATATTCAATATTGGTTCACGTAATTTGGGTTACTGTAGCCACGTAAAGACCAAAATGTAAACAAAATCATATTTGCACTTCGAATTCGGTTTATTTCTCTTGCCTACGTGATTTATCAGCTAAGAAAATGGTAGAAATGTTTTTAGTTTTTCAAAAATGCGTGTATTTTAAGAGTTTTGAATCTGCCGCAGGGTTCCGTGGGCGCAGCGTGCCTTTAAAGGAGACTTGTCCAAGATATGAAACATATAAGAAAAGTTATTTTAATTATATATATTATATTATTCTCATAATATTATTAATAGTTTTACCTTTAGCTAGCCACCATTTCATTACAATTTCTAGACTATCTATTAACAATTGGATGTGAGGATCTAATGTTAGGTATATATTATATTTTGTAACAATTATGCAAACTATTATTTAAGTTCTTGTCTTCCGTTATTTGTTACCGCTAAGACATTCAACTAGGAAGCAGATGGCCCGTATCCGTACTGCTGCCTATACCTCCGAAGCAGCTCAGAAGCTGCTAGAATGTATTCCAGATAGTGTACTGAAGTTTACTGAGGTACCAACTAACTAAATACTATGGCATTGACTATATTAAACTTTTTAAAACAAGTTAGGTAACTTTCGAGTCTATAAATCACCAAAAATATGATTTACTAGTTTTTATCTGGCTTGGTGGTCTTTAAAATAGTTTGCTTAATAATAATCACTGGCTGTAAAGTATGTTATTAGATGGCTGTTCTACATAAATTTATAAAAAAACTATCGTTTCATGAGAATCCGTTTGAACTCTTTACAGTACTGCAGCTACCCTTCTAGATTTTGAAATTACATACCGTAGTATTTTGAAAGTATTTTATTTCCTGTATTACTCGTATCACACTAATAGTTGATTTCTTCGGCGTAGGGCTTCGGCCATTTATTCCGTAATCTTCTGAGCAGAGACGGCTCCTTTCTAACATTCAGTCTTCGGGTGCACGAAACATGAGTTGCGCATAATCCCGAAGTCAACTTTCAAGTCGGAACTTGTCAATCGGTGGGGATGGGAATCATTGACATAGTTTTTTCCAATAATTTTTCAAAAAAAGCCTATTTTAAAGTATGGACGGTTTTTCTCTTAGTTTTTCTCATTTTTCTAACAAGACTTATCAAAATATCCGGGTAAACCAAAACGAGCCTTTTCCTACCCTGCGTTAATAGGCCTTGAAAAGATATTAGTTGCGATAACTATTTTGTCAGTACTTCGATCGTTTTTACCACGAATCGATGTTATCAAAACCGGGAACCTAAGGTAAATAACAACAAAAGTATTACTTTGCACCGAAACTACTATACAAAACAAGTAGCTCATTTACATAAGCTTTTGGATATTATAATAAACGTGAGAGAGGACAACAACATTGCAGGTATATAAGCAGAGACAAAGAAATAGTCCAATATGAAATTTATGTATTTAACATTATCTCTTTTATAGTCAGCGCCGATAGTAATAATGGAGTGTCACTTGCGTATTTATAGGATTATTAACACCGCGCCTGCAGGCAAATTGGACGCGCGTACTTGCAAAGTACAATTTAAACAGATGCTGGCGCTGTGCTCGCAAAAGGGGCTCAGACGAACGTTGAATTCTTTACACTCCATCATTAATCTTGGCTCTGACTATAGCTAACCATTATATTTTTTTAAATAAACGTTGAGAGTTAAAGTCGCGGAAGGTACTGGCATAGCCAGGAATCTATTTTATCGTGCTCTTTAAATCGATTTAATATGTTAAATACGTTTTTTCACGTATTTCAGGTAACATGAGGCTTCTTTTTGTTCTGACTGCTCTGGTTCTAGTAGTTACTACTCATTGTGTTCAGTTCAACGTATTTGTTGGAGATGAATGCTTGACAGACTTTTGTGATACTATGTGCAAGGGAATGTTGGTTGAAAAAATAGTGGAACTTGTGGCCGTAGCCTAGAAATGCCCGGGCGAGTGCCAGGGCCTTTTTCAGCCTGCCCGGGCAACAATCCACAACTTCCCGGGCACCCACCGGGGCGTTTCTATGCTACGGAGTACATGCTAAGATTCAACACAGCATTTCGGCAAGAAAACTGGATTACCGGTATTTTGCAATGCATTTTTCTAAACTAGTGCTATTTTCCTGGTTGTGACGACGTCTTCCCAATACCGTGGTCCTGAACCGGCCCAGTCAGTGTTGTATCAAATCCAGATATAAAAACTAATGAGAAATAGTTTCAAAAATAAACTTTCTATATAATATTATAATTTAGCAAGTCTGCCTGTACTGGTACGTGTTCCACTTCAACCGACGCCAGTGCCGACTTTGCCAAATGTGCATGTAATTGTCCTGACGAATAACTACACAGTTTGACCAATAAATATGCAGCGAGCTTTCGTCTTTTGAAATGTTTATAACAATGTATTGACCAATAAATATGCTGGTGCTTTAGCTAGAGACCGGCGGCCACGCCCCCTCTGCAACGCGCGCGCACTCCTCAAAGTTGGTTCCAATTACAGTAACCCGCCTTCAATTTGAATGTAATTTCCCGGACTGCAAATTGTGTGTTCAAA
>JAQGAV010000452.1:0-32799 GCA_034691345.1 Phasmarhabditis papillosa
TAATAGACCACTGAAAAATATTATTAAGAAGATACATAAAATTATTTTAAACTATCTTGCTGAGACAGTGTTATCGTATTATTTCAGCGAGTCTATTAATTTCATTTCATTTTTAAAGTTCAAATCTCCGATTCTATTATGGATAAGTAAATGTTTCAAAAATTCAGAAATTCGTGGAAAGAACTATTTTACAGTGGGCAGTCGCAATTCTTATGCAGAAATTTGTTAATTCATACCGAACAGCTCTTGAGTTCATTGATGAATTGTTGGACTTTTTTATAATTTATATGGTTCGGGGTTTTGATTTTAGAGTAACGCCTGGTAAGTCATTTTCGAGGTGCTGATTCACAAAACTATTCATTAAACATCAACCCATCTCAGAATAGCATTCTCCTAACTTGTTAACTGTTGTTTCAAAAAGTGCCGAAACAGCTTAATACAGAAGTGAACTCAATTTATGCGACCAAGTTGCATTTTCAAACATCTATAAATTATTCTATCTTACTTTCATAGGCCGTGGTGGTGGTAGTAGGCGCAGTGGTAGTCGTGCTTGTACTTGTCGATGTGGTCGTCGGTGCTGTCGAAGGGGTTGAGGTAGTGGACGCCGTAGTTGTACTCGTTGTACTTGTAGTACTGGTACTGGTTGTTGCAGCTGCAATATCACAAATAACAAGCAAACAAAATATATGCATAGACACAGTTATTTACAACGCAAATTTACAAATATGCAATATTCAGTGCATGATTATTATGGTAAACGGGGTCGCTCTGAACAGTTCATTTTCTATTCTGGTATTGATTTTCTCTTGAAATTGATGCAAAAAAGGATTATTTCGAATTACTTTTAGTCACTAAAGTGTGGTCATAATAGCGACATGATTGGTGCCGAGGGTTAGTAAGCTGTGTAAGCCTGCGTCGCCAGCTAGTTGGGGGGTCGCTTCGCGGAGGATTCCAGGGGCGGAAGATATTTACAAATATGTGTTATAAAAACAAAAATATAAGGTGAATTTATTATATTCTAAATTTGTGCAGCAATTAAATACAAATAATGTTGAAACATACCAGCAGTTGACGTAGTCGTGTATACAGTTGCACTGAAAAATACATGTATTTGATGAAAAACAAAAATAAATAATTTTATAAAAATGTAAAATATAATATATCTAATCAATAAAACGACCCACGTAGCTTCCTGTTCACAGTTGATAACCTGCCCAGCACCAATAGCAAGACTTTGGTTAGGATCCGAGTTCATTATTCCTATTGCTCGTGTTCCCGCAGGACAAGTGATAAATAACCTGAAACAATCAATTGAAAAATGTTTTAGGAAAAACTTTATTCAAATCTCAGCCCTTTTTTTCTTATATCCACTCCCAAAAGAAGCAAATCTATTGAATTTCATATCTCGTTTTTGTTTTTGTTGAAATGTAGATGTAAATGAGTATGTAAAAACCTTTTCAATTATTTTTGCAAGCAGTTCGTTCATATTCGAAAGTAAGATTGATAAAGGACTGTGCCAATAAGACGTTGTTACCTACACAACGTCGAACTAACTATCACAGCTCGTGTACTAACTGAAGCAAATGAACGACCCGTAGGTGGTCCGCGATACGTAATTATACAAGAAGGACAGAATTCGTGGACTACTGAAAATGTATGAAACAGATTATGATAAAGATGATATTATTTTGGTTAAACAATTACGTTTGCTGATTTATGTGGATTAACACATATTTGCCAGACCTCTTATGAAAGGCACGAGCCCGGCCCAGCCCGATGAGAGGTCAGATATTTGCTTTGAGCATTTTATATGAAAAAAAACCAAATTGTTATAAAGCCTCAGATAGAGCTATTTTAAGTGAAATAACTTAAAAGCCACTGAATTTTAATACCTTACCATTGTTATTCTCTACTTGTGCAATCGAAATGCAGGGTCGGACTATACTTGGAAGGAATAAAGCGATAAATAGTTGTAGCATTATACTTGACTAATAAACAATAGTAAATGATTTAGAAGAAAATGATACAGAGGAGTAAAATTTATTAATGTGAATAAGTTTTCATCCGATAGTGAATTGTCTTAATCGAAAAACAATCGCAGCATGTCGTCACAGGGCTAAGATGGTCAACTAGTTAGAGTGGAACCATAAAAACTCGTTTTTTTGTTGAAAGAAAACACCAGGTGAGATATTTAGACCTTTATTCCGCCTATTCGAAAAGAATGCATAAAAGTTATCAAAACACAATGTAACGTAACTTTTCAACAAAGAATGTGACAGTATTCTCCAAAATTGTAGGGAAAGACGATTTATAATTTTATTCAAATAGGGGCATGTTGGCCCAAAGGATAGAAGCTTAGACTTATAATCTCGAGGTCGATGATTCGAATCCGCCCCGATGAAAGAATTCTTGCAAATTTGTTCTGATTTGCTGCGGGTGCTGTGCTATGAAGTCCCAATTCCAATGGTTCCCTCAGAAGGCTTGGAAAATCAGCCCTTGTTTTCCCATGTTTCGTACACCCGAAGATTGAATGTTAGAAAGGAGACGCCTCTGCTCAGAAGATTCCGGAATGAATGGCCGAAACCCTGCGCCGAAGGAATCTACGGTTATTGTGTGATATGTGTGATCACAGGAAATAACTAACTTTACTTTTTTAACGCCTATAACTTATATAGAAGAATAGAATATTTATTGGGTTTCCGAGACATTTTATGGACAAAATTAACAACAAGATAATATAGGCTATAATATTTACATAGTGAAATATACACCTGCAGTCTGATACAGCGCCGCCCATATCTCCATAAAGACCACTTTGAATTAATTACCAGAA
The DNA here is from genome assembly GCA_034691345.1 of Phasmarhabditis papillosa. Lineage (NCBI taxonomy): Eukaryota > Metazoa > Nematoda > Chromadorea > Rhabditida > Rhabditidae > Pellioditis > Pellioditis papillosa. The sequence goes on from JAQGAV010000452.1 coordinate 2,834, forward strand.
TATTTTCAGTTATAATAGATTGTTATAGGATATAAATATATTTATTATTGTCTTATTATTAATTAACTAAAACTATGTATTCAAACACAAGTAAATCCTGTGACAAGCCTTCTATCTTGGAGATTATAGTAAATGTTTACTCCTGAAAAGTGAATGTTTCAAAGTTTTATTAAAGAAAATTTCGGGACAAAAGTTAGTAAATAAGGGTGTAACGTTTCCGTACATAAGCATTAAGACCATTATACTATATCGAATACCACCAACTAAAGTTTCCATCAATTCAACTCAAAAACGTTAGATTAACACATATTTACCAGACCTCTCACGGAAGGCCCGGCACCGAGGGCTTTCGGGCCGGGCCCATGCCCAGGCTAGCCCGATGAAGAAATTGCAAGGCCCGGCCCGGCCCGATGAGAGGTCTGATATTTGCTGATTCGCATATGTTTTGAGTATATTATATTAAAACACCAAATTATTATAGATTCTTCGAAAGAGTTAAAACACTTGCTACAGACCAATGGTAACAGCTCTTTTAAGTGAAATATCTTTAAATTCCGTTCTCTAAATATAATTAAATAGTTTTTCAAAAATGCGTGTATTTTAAGAGTTTTGCAATCTGCCACATTGTCCCGCGGGCAGAGTTCTGGTCTAGGGTCCACCAGAACCCCGTACCCAGGCGTTTTAAAATATGATACATTGGTCCAAAATGATCGTAAAAAAGTTTGGACTTTATATTTCAATATGAAATGACTAGCTCTATCGATATAAACAATAAAATTGAGATGCAAATTTTGGGTGTACCGTCCTGTGTCGGTAATTTTACTACCTTACCATTGTTATTCTCTACTTCTCTAATCTAAATGCAGCCTCGGACTATACTTGGAAGGAATAAAGCGATGAATATTGGTAACATTCTATTATGTTTGAGTAATCAGCAAAAGTAAATGTTTTAGAATAAAATAAAGAAGCAGAGGAAATTTTTTTAGTAATTCCAGAAGGAAATCTGTCACGACCAAGATTTAATCCAAAGTGAATTGTCTTAATCGAAAAACAATCGCAGCAGCATGTCGACGCAGGAATAAGATGGTCAACTAGTTAGAGTGGAAAAATAATAACTCGTTTTTTGTGGAATGACAACACCATGTGAGATATTTAGACGTTTATCTTACCGCTTCGGAAATAATGAATAAAAGTTATCAAAACACAATAAAAAGTAACTTTTCAACAAGGAATTTGACAATTTTCTCCAAAGTTGTTAGGAAAGGCAATGTATAATTTTACTTAAATTCAGGAAACACATGAAAATTTCAAGACTTCATATCAATTTAAAAGTAGTCGAAACATTTACTCTTACACATAACAGATGGACAAACACGCTAAAGTGCTACGAGAATCAAAAAAAGTATTTTTTTAAGAACTATCAGTACGTTTTCCGATAATCTTCCGATCACTGTAGTAATAACGCACGATACAATTCAGATGTGGTAAGACCAGCGGTCTCTGAATCCGTGAGGATCTGCGGCGGTGGGCCCGACTCCCGGTAACAGCAGATGGCTTGGGAAACCAGCAGCTTATTTATCCCATGTTTCGTGCACCTGAAGACTGAATGTGAGAAAGGAGTCGTCTCTGCTCAGAAGATTCGGGAATGAATGGCCGAAGCCCTGCCTCCAAGAAATCTATCATTTATGTGCGATACGAGTGATATAAGAAATAAAATACTTTTTAAATACTCTTTGTTAAATACTCGTTAGTTGCAGCCTAACGATTTAGGAAGCAAAGTTTGTTTTCATCAAACGATTGTTGGTGGGTCACACTAACCCAAATTATGTAACTTTGGTTACCAACTTTAAAGCGATATACCTCAAAACTGCAGAAATTAACGCAGATGTGATGATTTTGCTAACAAACATATAACCGCATTATAATATGGTCTGTTCAAGACTAATATAAATATTGAGCTAAGAAAACCGTGTATTGACCAGGATAGAAGCATAGAGTGACCAAGAACTAAATAATCACATAAGTTTGGCCATTTAGTTTTATAAATTAGCCTCGGACTTCGTTGAGGTTCTTTTTGTGGCCTTGAACACCTACAGTAACCTGCTAATTATATTTTGGCACCGGGCTCCGTCCTGCGAAAACCGCTGAGAACAATTTTATGTAATGTTTTTCACTCTAATCAATTTTAGTTATTTATATTATTCTCCTTCAATTTCCAGGCTCCTGCAATAGAATAGTAAATTTAAGATAAATTGTTGGTTTTATTATTCTTGTAAATATGTATATTTGGTTATTGACTCCTCGCTTACTCTGGGTATTCGGCAATTGGATAACGCATACATAAACTGTTGAAATAAGTGGAAAAGCGACCACGAGTAGTGGCAGAAAAGTCTGAAATAAGGCTTAGAAACAATTAAGCTATTCAAAATCTTGTTGAAAATGTTAATGTTCTAAGAGCATTTTCGCATCGTCCTACTGATTTCTCCCTTAACTTGATTGTACGTATTCTTTATATTAGTATATTTATAGCTAGAGTTTTGTTCAAAATTACTATACACTTTATAGTTTCATTAAGCAGATATAAGTCAGCACTTTACGGATATTTTTGGATATTTTCTGCAGGGCTTCGCAAGTCAATGGCCAGCCACTGCGGAGCTCTGATCCAGTGTATAGTCGACGGCCGGTGTTCTTGTTTGAACGTGTAATTTACTGTGACAGAATTTATCACCGTACGTGGAATTACGTACAAAAGTAAAAATTTTAAAAGGAGATTTATCCTCTTGTTTTTCATTTTTCCTTCTGTTTTCTTTTGTAAATCTGATCCAGACACAATAAGCTAAATTGTGGAAACAAAACAATAATAATAGGGATTCTTAATAAATTCGATTAGAAAAATGAGTTGGGAATTTACTGCATTTTAATATCTTAAAGGACTACGAGGTTTCGAAGTCCTTTAATAGCATGACATCCGTCCGTCGACTATGCAGTTAGAATTTCTAATTTGGTTAAAGTACCTGATATGTAAGTGATTTTATCATTCTTCCCTGCAATAGCTTTGTTCTTTCCGATATTCCGGGACCAGTCTTTAGCTGATACCATGAAATAAGAATGCAACTACCGATGAAAACAGCAACAGATAACTGAAACATTAAAATATCATGTAAAAACCTGAAAATACGAGTAAATATCCAAGGGCGCGCGTTTTCATAGAAAAACGCATCGAGCCCGCTAGGGGCTTGCCGAGATTCTAGCCGAAATCAAATGTTTGCTTGAAATTATTGTGTAGTTAGAGTTCTGGAAAGACAATCAGTCACGGCAAGAGGTGGTTATCCGGCCGGCCTGGGTTTCAAAATTTCAGGCCGGGCTGGGCCAGGCAGGCTCTGGTCACGGCCGAGTCACAGAACTCAAACACCCACCATCATGCTGAAGAATACGTAAAACATTCTCACAATTTCTTCATTATCTAGATCGAGTATAAAGAATCCTTTATGATGAAAAACATCTGAGAGACAAGGATACATCTAAAGTGCATGTTTGAAAGATTTGCTGACACTCAGAGCTGTTAAGATGGCCTTGCCTTTTTGGTCTGGTCTGCTGATACTTCCGTTGAAGAATACTGGTTTTTTCCAAGATTACTGTATCATGCATAAAATTTGCAAGAGAAAATTACTTGGAAGGGTTTGAACCTATAACCCAAGGATGAAGAAAGCGCCTTACACCACTGCGCCATACGGGCACTAAAATTTCAGCGCAAACAGACAAGACACTGCAACAAAGGTTGTATCACCTGCTTGGTCGCTCTTTGCTTGACGCGGTTTGGGTGGTGGTTTTCTCGCAGCCCGATCTCGCTTCTGGTAATTGAAGTGAAAACTCAGCCCTATACGTTCAAAGCAATTTCTACCGGGTCAAGCAAAATTTGCTCCGACCTTTTTATTCGTTTCGTAAACTTACTATATCTAAGCGGTTAACGGCATCCTGAACTTTGTAATCAGTAATCAGCAAGGCTAGCAAAGCGATAATCATAATAATTAAAAATAAGACAGTTGTAATTGACTGAAAATATATTCTTGCAAGCAAGTGTCACATGATTCAGTTGCGTCAGGTTGCGTACCAAAAGAAAATTTGAAAACTGGAATTTTAAAAACAATAATTTTTAATTCGAAAATGTTGCCAAAGTACTGATTCTTTTCCTTCAGTGCTTAGCCACATATCCATCATGTCCTACTCTATTTAAAGTAAACAACAATTTATTCAATTTGAAATTAACCTGTGCTGGGAGGAGGCTCGCCGGGCCGGCCCATTTCTCGAGTTTTCGGCCCCGGCCCTAATCTATATCACACTTTTTAGCGGATACTTTTCAACAAAGTTACTTTTAGTATATTTTTCGGCATTAACAATACGAAATGCACCTATTGATGTTTTTGATTACATTTTATCAAAATGTTCACCTAAATCAGTCGATTTTCTCATAAAAATTGCCCTTACCCGTGCCGACTTTTTGAATTTTAGGCCTTGTGCTGGTCGACAGCTCAAGTTTCCTGCCCGCGAACTGGCCGATTGCCCAAACAGTCGGCCCCGGCCCGTGCCGGCCCGTGAAATTTCCAGCCCTGAGATTAACTTACCTTAAAAACTCTGTCCGTCATGTGAATACAACTACTTGCTAAAGTAACTTTGTGCATTCTGTAGAAAAAGAGAAAAGCAGACGCTGCATTTGTCAAAACAACAAAAATAATGACAATTTCATATTGTAGTTGAGTGCTTATCGAAGTGTACTTTAGCACACCGCCTGGGTAACCCATCATGAACGGAACAAACGTTAAAGGACTCTGAAAAATGTAAAGTAAGATAAGGTTCTCATTACCAAAATAGATGTTGGCGTCGTTATCTCTACCAAGATTGCCAGTTACAAAATATTCTTTTTTATTTTCTTAAGCTTTTATGAACTCTAAATTTGTATAAGTTGATGCGATGGCAGCCTCTTCCGCACAGCAGACCATCCAACATGTGCCCGGGCCGGCCAGGGTGGGTCCTGAGGGTGAAAGTCAACAAATAACTTTTATTTTAAATTTTGCTTCAAAAAGTTATTATCTAGGAAGCATTACTAATCGATATATGTGGGTAATACTGATTTCTAGATGTTATTTTTGACTAAAGAATGTCTTTTCGTTCGATCATTACCATAAAGTTTATTCAAATTTATATTTTGTCTGCTTTTTCACCCACATATTGGGCCCGGCCTAGCCCGCTCACTTTTTCCAGGGCCCGGGCCCGACCCGCTGGATTTTCTTTCGCTCAGTATCATAAGCATGGAAAAGTACATACATGTTTATAATTTCAAGACTACTCTTATAAACAAGAATGCAAATTTTGCGCAAAGACTCCATCAAACCATCTCCAATCTCTCTTTTTATTTAACACGATGCGGCATTGACGACTCTCGTAATCAACTATATTTTTTCAAAGGCAAAGACAATTGCAAAGCGAAACTAGTAACCTATTAACCAAACCTACTAAACTATAAAACGTACCGTTCCAATTGCCAGAACCAAGTCAGAAAAGGAAGCAAAAATATGGTAGCTTAAAAGAAGCCATTTAAAGAAACCCGCTGTCGGTGCAGAGTATTTAACAATAATATAGCCACAAAATATATTTAACGGTGTCGAAACAATTCCAATCGAGTGATATAATACCACGAAGTTAGTGAAATCCCGTTGCATATTGCAGTATTCGGAAGGATTCATTATATGTATTTACGCCTACAAAATAAGCACTTTGTTTGCATTAGAATCATTACTAATAGAAATGAACAAAAGTTATAAATCGCAGCTAATGAGCTGCAAACATAAGGTAATCTGTGTAAGAACAGAAAACAAAATACTTTCTAGTCCATAACAAAAAAAGACTGCAGTGAGCGGTGTTGTTCTCAGAAAAATATTATTGTACTAGTTTTATTCAATATCTTATTCAGAAAAAGACAAATACGCAATTGCGAAGCCTTTGTATACCACCGCGCTTTGAGGCCTTTTGTTTGTTATACACAATATAACTACTGACCCTACGAATTTGAATACGCAAAAGCTACATGGGTGCCAGTTGGAAATTTAAGAAATTTTAGATTCATTCTGTAAAAACAATTTTCTTAAAAAAATTGGACATAAAATAACATTCATTTTTTAAATAATGTGCTTTTCAAGTCAAGAAAATAAGTAACGAGGCGGTTTCGTGTACGTGTTTTTTATGAAAATGTTTAGGCGAAAAGTATTGCGAAATGAACTTTTAAGTGTTTAAAAAGTCCGCTTTACTTTTGTATTTGACTATACCAAACAAAATTTGACGTTTTCGTTAAACAACACTTTCTAACTTAGTGCAGAATGTGCGAATACTATTCTATATAAAAAAGAATATAGTCGGATTCAAAAGTAATACGGCCGTGTTAATACGCAGTAGTGTTGCAATATTTTGTCTGAGTAAGGCAGAGTGAAAGCAAGTTTGCAATCTGCTGATATCGCGCGTATAGAATGCAAGCAGTATTAAAAAAGTAGTTTATTTCCTGTATCACTCGTATTACAATAATAGTAGATTTCTTCGAGGCAGGGTTTCGGCCATTTATTCCGGACTCTTCTGAGCAGAGACGGCTCCTTTCTAACATTCAATTTTCAAGTGCACGAAACATTGGATACATCAGCTGCTGGTTTTCCAAGCCTTCTGCAACTACGGGAAGTCGAACCCACAGCCTCAGATCCTCACGGATTCAGAGACCGCTGCTCTAACCACTAGGCTAAAGCACCGGCAGTGTTAAAATGGCACCAGAAGTGCACCAGAATGCAAGCAGGCACAGTGTTAAAAATGACGAAATACGCAGCATACACGGCCTCATTACTTTTGAATCGGACTATAATTCAAATTCCATACTATTAACACAATTATGCCTTACTTGTAGTCTGCCACTTGCTATATAATTCATTAGTTGTTGGAGAACGGAACAGCTGAAACGGGTAATTATTATATAAAATCTCAATTAAATGAGAGATTTTGAAAAAAAATAGTGGTGAAAACAGCATTTTTATGTAAATGGAATCAAACTCATAAATTACAGGGACATATAGAGCGAATTTAGCGAATATACTGTAATTCAGAGAAAAAACTGTTTTTATTGCAAACTGGCAATCGCGTTTGGCTATAACCGAACCGAATTTTCAATCCAAAATCGGATATTTATTTAATTAACACTCATTAATTAACATATGAATGCATTTTTTTTTAAATTCCATGTAGATCAGAAAAAATTCTCTACAATCTGAGACCAAGTTCAAAATAGTCCCTGTATATCCATTTAAGACAATAAGTAACTTTTAAATTCAACATAAGAAGAATTTCACTTCTTAAAAGAAGAAATCAAAAATTAATTTTTATTTATTGAACTTTGATCTTGTACAAGAATTAATGTTGCATAGTAGATTATTAGCCGACTAGTATATTTGGTTTTAATTAGAAGTTGTATTAGCATTGTCAGAAATAGAAACCACCTGAAGTTTTGGATAGTATGAAATTATATATTATATGTTTGAAATTGTTCCATATAAAAAATAAGCAGGAAAGCAATCGTATAAGTTACAAGTTAATACGAACTATACCAAGATGAGGAAAAGAAACTAAGGCACAGCTGTAACACATAATTGAATGCCATAATACCTCTATTATGAATGAACTTTAAAGGTACTTAGACATGGGTTTCTCTGTAATCGCAGAAATTGATTCAAAAACAGTTTTTAGTCGAATTTTGATCAAAACTCAAACTTTTGGAACAATTAAACATTTTTATTCAGTAAATAAGACACGCTGAATTGAACGACGAATTCAAATTTACAAAATTATTACATTTTGAAGCGAGTTATAGGGAAAAAGAGTTTTGGGTTCGCCTTTGCGATCGCAAAGCTCCAAAAAGCTACAGTAACCCCGCCGATTTCCAGTGTAAATGAATGGCGCGCGCAACTTTGAGCTTCCATTGCTCGAATACGGAAAACATATCGTATATATAGGCTTGAATAATGTTACTCAGAAGGACGAGCTCTTTAAAAAACGATTAAATGTCAAAAACCCATGTCTAGGTACCTTTAATGGACCAATAAAAAATAGGTAAGGGTACTCCGTTACCCAATTTTCAAATTCTATGAACCGCGGGACGAATATTATCACCTTCTATATTCGCATTTCCGAGCAAACATGGGAAGGCCGGCCCGAGAAATTCGGCAAATTAGTTTTCCCAAACTTCCAATTTTTCGAGAAACTAGTTTTGGGGAGTGGGCCCCGGCGGACCTTATAATCGACAAGTGGAAAGTGAAATTTTGTAGGATTATTTCATCCGGGACAACATTTTTGCTCAATATACCACTTGATTTTATTACTTATTCATTACTTTGTTCCCCAAATTCGAAGATTTTTCATAGTCCAAAGCCCGGAACGGCCCGGCCTGGCCGAGAACCGACTTTTAATAACTGGAGGGGGCCGAACATTTTTGACTAGGATGGGCCCATTCTTACTCCTGTTTCAAAGTAAAATAACAGAAATAGAAAGTCTGAGGTATTTAGTTATATTACGAAGAGGTTTAATAAAATTGTTTATACATATTTGATAACTATAGTTTCATGTACAGTTAGCACTTAGTAGTTGAGTGTTTGTTTGTTTTAGCCGTATGTCTTTATTTAAAAAGTTATTATTATTATTAAATAGTTTTCTACCTGTGTTATCTTCTTAGTCCTAACTATGCTTCGGCCTTATCTAATGAAATCGATTCTCTCTTTCTTCAACTCTAATTCACTATTCTTAGTTTATTAATGATCCAAGTTAAACTATTGCAATAAGTTACAGTTACTTAAGAGAAGAGTTTTTTAACGCTTAAGACCACCTTGCTGTTCCTGTTTTCTACACTATTAGTTTACACAGTGTGGGGTCTCACCTCCTTAAATATTACTTTGAACACTGTGTTTTATTGACAGAAAACATAAACTGAAGATGCCACGCAGAGCAAACCTTATCATTTCGCTAACTATGCGGTTTTATATTCATAAATATTAAGAATATTAGATAAGAAACATATTGTTCATTTAGTTTGTTTTAATAGAACACTACCTACCATTATTATTACTCTTGGTATTGTTGTTATTGTTATATTAAACATAACTAATGTTATAGATGTTGATATACTTCGTTCTGGCTGCCATATTCTATTTTTCCTTTCGATGGATCAGTCAAGCTGAGCCCCTTCCTATTCTTGGTATATATAATCAGCCCGGAAAGTGGTTAGTTTTCCTTATTTTACGTCATGTGGGGTCTAACAGGCTTATAATACTGTATTAATATTGTAACAATGCTTCTATATTATAGGTATTGGTTGAAATTCCATCTAATGAAATTTGTTATTTCGAGAAGACAAAAAATGAGCAAAGAAGGACATAAGGTTGTTTATTTAAAATGGTACAAAAATATTTAACTATCGAAAGTTAAAATATGAATTAATTACTGATATGTATGCTCCATTGGAGCCCCAATTAAATAAGTATATTGCATTGGTCTTGGAAGAAATATATAATATTAAATATAATATAACTAAATAAAAGTAGACACTACCATTATATGAACAAATTAATAACTGCTAATTACAGACAGATAACCTTATGGATACTGAATTTGGAGGAGGAGGCAGAAGAATCCTAGAAGACTTAGAGTCTAAACATTCATTATCAGAGAAGAAAGTAAGGGCATAAATAATATTATAAAAGTTTATAATATTATTTTATTGCAATCAAAATAATCTAAATAAAGAAAATATTTGAGAGATTCAATAGCAATAATTATCATTTTAACACAACAATAGTATAAACATACTTACGGTAGGAATTATATATATATATATATATAAGAACAAGAATGATTGGTCGCACATACATTTAACCATATATATATATATTAGGATCGTCCAATAGATGCAGTCTTCTTTGACGGAGCAAACGCAGATGGATGGTATATCACTCTAGGTATTATCATTAATATCAATACTATTATTAAATAAAACAATAGATCATATTATATTTAACAGTAATTTAAACTATTTAAATAGTTTAGAAGGAATTCATATAGTTTTGATTTCCTTTTTACAATTATATTCTTAGGAACAGCTCAGCGCCGTCACGATATAATAAATTTATTTTTCATTCTGAGAATTCCAAATGTGGGGACGTATATGTGTCCCGAGATGCTAACGAACACCAATGTTAAGGTAAATATAATTATTGTATCTTATAAATACCATGTCTAAATATAATTACTATAAATAATTATTGTATTTATAACATATAAGAGTAACCCTTATCTCATTCAGAGTGTTACATCGGATACCGAATGGAAGACTGAAAGCGGCTTCAGCATTAAGTGTCTAGAACCAATGAGAAAATGGAAACTAACATTCAGGGGTAACTCATCTCACACTTAAATTAACTTAAATATATGAGGCGGAGTTTCGCAGTTAAATGTAGTCGTAGTAGGTTGAAACATTCAGTTTTAGATTATTTGACTCCCGTTACCGGAGTTCGCCAAATACAGACTAGAATATATACTTTTATATATAAGTTGTATTAGGCAATCTTGTTCGCTCCACTGGAGAACGTGTATTTGATGAAGTTGGAGCAGAAACAGCTCCCAGTGATGTACAACTTGTGGCCGCTGAGATGCAATTCGTTTGGACCAATTATGGTCAGTAGATTTAAAGCAGGGCAGGAGCAAATATAAAGGCCGATCCGGGCTGTTTCTAAAGAACTTGTATCTAGTATTAAGACTGACTTCATTACCTTGAAAAGATGCTTATTATTAGTAACATAAAAAGTCGGTATAGAAAGGTAGTGTCAATTTAGTATGTTTGTTAAAGGCGTATTCAGGTGAATACTTCGATTTCGACCAGGAGTGTTCACCTACATCAATTGCTCATTCTTTGGCAAATGAACCATGGTCCAAACAACTATTTAAGAAGCTAAAAGAGAGTCATCAATGTCACTATGAGCAGGTATTTATAAAAATAGACCACCCACCATGTAGCTGATAAAATAAAAGCAAAATATATAAAGACAATATGGTAGATGAGAGAATATAAAATCCTTAAGTTTGGTTTTCTGAATGGATCGGTTAATATTGATGGTCAGACGTTCGCAGATATCCGAATTACTAGTATGAGAGATCATACGATTTCATCTCATAGAAGCTGGGCAGATATTAGAAGGTATATATATATAATATACATACTATACGTGTTTATAATTGTATTAAGGTACATAATGATGATATACCATCTAGATGATGGGACTTGTATTCACACATCGGTAATATCAATGCCCGATGTAGTTTTTACACAACTCGAATTTGGATACATAATTACGAAGTTAGTTACATTACTTCATTCATCCAGTTACATATATAAAGGATACACCTGTACATACATCCAGATTCGGTTACCTCAATTTTAAATGGTTTACTTGTTAAGACAAATGTTCAAAAAGTTCATAATTTTAAGAAATTCAGCTATAATATTAATATATTAATATATGAAGGCCATGGTGGCGGATTTCACGGGCCGGCCGGATTTCAAGAACTTTCAAAATAGATCAGCGGGCCCAATATGAGAGTCAAAAAGCGATCAAAATATACACTTCAATGAACTTTATGGAAATGGATGAACGAAAAGATAGTCTACGGCAAAAAACAACATATGGAAATTAGTACTACCTACATATATCGATCATTAATGCTTCCTAGAAAAAAAAATTTATTTTTTAAAGTAAAATTTTTAAAAAATATATATATATATAGTCGGTGGACAAACGATATGCAAGTTAAAGGTCTGACTGCTCAATTTAAAACGCGCAAAAAAGTTATATTCGCAGATATTAATTAATTGTTCCAAAAGAATAAGTTTGATGTGGTGTTGTATATTGCAAAATTCACCAATCCGTGTTTTCGCTCGCCATTGCTCGGTCGCGCTCTAATAACATTTGCAGTTCTTACCGTATATCCTTGCATAAGCCATCGCCGCCGACTATATTTACTGATTTTTACCCTCAGGGCCCGCCCGGGCCGGGCCGGGCCGGGTCGGGTCGGGCCGGGCCCAAGTTGGATGGTCTGTTCCATCAGGTATGCTAGCTCTTCATACCATAGGCACTTGCCACTAAGTGTCTACAATTGGAAGCTGTTTCTCCAAGCAAAGCAGTTTTATTAGTCAATCAATCTTCGAAACCATAACATTCCTACATTAACAGAGCAATAATCAAAATCTCGGGAATAATATTAATCTCTCGTTCGAGAATCATGGGCCACGGTCAGTGCAGGACTGCAAAAGGCCTTTTCCGGACCGGCTCTTTGAAATTCCCACCTTTGAAAAAGCTGTTGGTGACAGCTGCACTATCGCAGAGCTTTTTAAAAGGCATCCAAATTAGTCTTTTTGCCTCTAAAAGTGACGTCACCGGGCCCAACCTGGCCGGTCTTTTAAATGCACGGCCGCCCAATTGTACAGGTTGACCTCTCAAAATTTGCAACTCTTCTTTTTGGCGCTCTTCCCGCGCGATTTCCATCTGGAAGGTTCCGTGGGCCTGTAGTTTCACCCAGAGGTGGTAATTCGGCCGGCCCGGCCCGGCCTAGTTATGTTTTGGTATTTTTCAATAAGTTCCTTGTACTGAGAAATGGCTAATTTAAATTTTTTTAAACATACCTAAAATTTGTTATGAATTCCTGAAAAACCAGGATCCTAAAGAAAAAGCCTTGAAAACCGGCCTTCCCGACCCTGCCTTAAAAATATCAGGCCAGGCCGGGCCGGATAACCACCTCTAGTTTCACCCGAAAAAGGTCAATACATATATCTTAAGTATGTCAGCTGGTGTTTAGTAATCTTACATTTAATTATGTATTTCATTTTGGATTAGGTGTAGGTAGAAGCTAAATTAATGATTTTATAACAGCCACTAAGCAGATATCTCTGCAGACAGTAGGCTATTGCAACAAGACGCTTCTAATGAACTTTAACATCGAACTGCGAAACGATGAATCAATCGATATATTTTTAATGTGTCAATATCTTAAGTGTATGCACAATGAACAACAATTTAAATTATATACAGACTACCTCTTCCTCGCCCTGAATAAATGATTACTTAGAATACGTTTGCATAAGCTTAAACTGTATCCAAAAGTATCAGCGCTATCACTACAACCATCTGGTAAAAACGGATTCCGTAATAACCGTTATTCTAGAAAATCTACAGCATCCGAGCACCCAGTCCCGCGCTTTTTGCAGTTAGGAAAGATCCTGGTGACCTTTCGCTTACCCGAAACGAGTTCAGTGCGGGACAGCAAAGAACGCTAGCTCCGATCATATCACACCTAAAATGTAACTTGTTCATAACATTTTTGATTACTTCTGGAAAATATTTTCTCTATATCACAAGGAAAACAGTCAATAGAGTGTGAATTTAATGATATTCATAATTGAATCGTTAAACTTAGACAATGAAAATGAAAATCACATTCTTGCTGTGACAGGATGATAACCGCCGCACGAGGCCCATTTTCGCGCGCAAAATTAAATTCAAACAGCTCCATCTCTTCCGCAAACGGTTTCTTTTCTCTAAAATATTCTCATTTTTTGCTGTTTTTTTCTAGTTTTTAAAATTCATACTCTTTTTAGCCGTTCCACTATATGCGTATAAATATAGATATTATATTATTTTTAGATGTCAGATTCGGGTGATACAACTAACGTCGATGATCACGCAAAAGAGAACTGTGCTTTGACGTCGATCGACAAACGAAAGCATTCGCCCTCACCGATCGAGCCAGAAGCGAAGAAACAGAAGGTTCTGATACAATACTTTTTAATTGGATCAATATATTTTAAGGTAGAAGGAGACGAACTTTCGGATGAGGAGTCCAGCGGTCAACGAACTCCCACTAGTGTATCTGCCACAGCGACTCCTACTAGGCGAACAAGAACTCCCAGATTCCCTGTGGTACGTTACCTCGCAGTCTAACTGTTTCTGTGGTGCACAACCTACGTTACCTCCGACTATTATCTTGAGGAAATGTCGCAACATATTTAATTTTATGGTCGTCTATTTCTTCAGCCGTTGATTTAAAGGCGTGTAAAACACCGACATTGGGAACACTGCGATGTAAATGTAGATTGTGCAATGGTCTATATATTATTTTATAATCACTCATCCATTGGACATATATTCAACTTCTAATTAATTTCAGGATACGGAAGCTGAAAAATTGCGCAAAGCCGAAGAGAAGCTAAGGAAGGATGAGGAACGTGAAACTGCCAGAAAGCTCGCAGAAGAAAAGAAGCGTATGATAGCAGAGCAAAAAGAAAATGAGCGGCTTCAAAAAGAAGAACAGAAGGAGAACGAAAGAAGGCAAAAAGAAGAGCAGAAAGAAAATGAAAGAGTAAGTTAATTGGTGGCTTCATTTGGCTGGGGTTCGGTTACTGTACGTTCGTTTATCCAACAATTGGTCGCTTTAAGTTTGCCTATCTCATAAGCTTTATCAGCAGTGTTACATCTTTTGAATTTCCTTGGAATTGTAATGTCCTGGGCATACCTTATCCATATGTACTCTCTTTTTGATTCCTGAGTCCAAGTACTATGCATTGCCACATGTATTCCTATTGGAATATATTAGATTATTCATGAGTCGTGGCATTAATTGTTTTTTGATCTTAGGGTTATCAGCAAATTTTTGGGATATTTAAATCTTTTCCTGAAATTCTTTATTATTTCATTTCAGCGCGAGAGGGAAAGGCAGAAAGAAGAGAAACGTTTGAAGAAAGAGCAAGAAGATCGGTTAGTGTGATTTATCCTTCTAATCTATATAAATAATTTCAGTGAAAAAGAAGAGAAGAGAAAACAGAAGTTAGAAGAAGAAGAGCGAAAGAAGGAGGAAAAACGTAAGCAGAAGGAGCTCAAGGAACAAGAAACTGAGAAGAAGCGATTGGTTCGTAACACGCACTGGGATTATTTCATGGATCAATTAATTGTACCCAGGCCATCATTGCTCAGCGTGGAGATAGAAAATATTTCCTGGCGAATTCGAACCGTAACGATTTGAATGATCTCCACGCTACGCTACGGTCGAAGTATGATTGTGGAACATACTATGTTTATAGATATTTCTAGCAACCTTATTAATTAATGCGATGTCTGTTGCTAGAAATGCTGAACGGTTTTCCTAAGCTCAAGCGACTAGTTTTGTTGTTTCCATCATTTTAAAAATTCTATGTTTTTAAAATGAACTAGCATTTTTCAAATTTCCCATAATCTATCCATGAATCCCGAGGAAGGATAATTTTACATATTTGCTTATTTTTAGGAAGAAGAAAAGAGAAAGAAAGAAAAGGACGAGAGACGCGAAGCAGAGCGGAAAGAGGAAGAAGAAAGGAAGGAGCAAAAACGAAAGGAAGAAGAGGTAATGTGTTATCCGTAAAATAGTAATATTTATTTAATTTTAAGGCTTATGAAGTGAAGAAACGTCGGGAATCTGCTCGCTTTCTCGGCTTTTTCAAACCAATTGAAAGACCTCAAGGTGCGCAAGCATCTGATGATGATAATCTTTGGTACAAGCCATTTGAGGTTGCTTCTGATTAACTATACTTTTGCTGAACAGTTTCTTTCAGCGCAAGCCCGGTATGGTAGTAGCTCCTGAATTGCGGAGATCTGCTATACCTAGTGACGTTGATATTTTGAACACTCGGGTTGGTGTGCGTTATTTTCATATGTTCTTTGTTGATTTATTTATTTTAGGATGTGCCATATTTGAAAAGTCCGAATGTTGTTAATCGAAAATTAGTTGGTGGCAAAAAATCGTAGGTGAAATTCAGGTTTATTTGTGTTATAGCCATTTTTTAGGGAATTGAAGGCCAAATTGTTCCAATTTCATGAAAATTATCGACCCGCTTACTATGGAACCTGGCGAAAGCACAATAAAGCCATCTCATGTAAAAGACCATGGCTACAATCGAAGGAGGCTAATATCGACTATGATGTTAGTAAATCGTGTGTGATATTTTGAACTGAACGTATTTAGGTTGACTCTGGTGATGATTGGGAGGATGAACCATCGGATGCTGAAGAATGCAAATCCGACGAAGAGGTTTGTTTATTGCAACAAATCGTATTCGGAATTTCGCGATGCTTTTGCCGAAAGTTCAACATCTTCTGCATAACTTTTATCATGATCAAGTAATATCTTAATCACGGGTGTACGTGATTAACATATGGAATACAACTTTTGTTGTGTGTCCTTTGTTTGCTTTTGCTTGTCCTCGTTTTCATTTTACATCACAGATTAAAAAATCAATAGTGACAATAGTGATTGTTGATACTTTTATATAAATATTATTTCTTAATTTAGGATCCTGACGATGGTAAAGACGACGGTGAAGAATCAGATGCTGATGGATGGATGGTAGAGCCCGATTATTTATCGGATGGCGAGGGCTCAGACGAAGAAGGCGTTAGAGAGGGAGAGGCACCAGAGGCTCGTGCGATGCGGTTGGCAGGCCGCGCTCGCGAGTGGAGTGAAAACGTTAAGAGAAAAACCGAAACGAAGATTAAGAATCCTGTCTGTATTGGTCCCATATTCGGTACTACCCCCATTTGTGAGAAGCTAGGCGGCTGTATAGCTGTAATTCTGTAGAATTTTGTATTCTCTAGACGTATTCCTTCTTTTTTATTACTCTAAGTGTGATATTCACTAGTTTGTCAAGTTATTCCATTTCTTAAGTAGTTTTTGGTGGTGATTTCTTTTCTTTGGGCTGGTTGCCCTAGTGGCATGAGACAACATTCTATGACCAGCGGTGGTTCTGTCCGGCGGCTCAACGAGGTAGTGCATTGTATTTTTGTTTGTGTTTATGAATTCCATGTGTTTATACTTATTATATCTTTTAAATTTCTACTTATGTTGAATTATAACCTTTTATTCATATTTCGATCTCCAAATAAAATGCAACTTACGTGAATTGTGTTATTTATTTTGCAATAATGGGATACAAAAAATAAGTGAAGTAAGAAACAACATATCCGCAATAACCATGAACATATTGCTTCGATTGAAACGCCTAAGAATCTTATTTTTATTTAGCTGGTTTTGGAATGTCAAGTTCAACTTGCTCTTTTTCGTCAAGCTGTTCAATGTATTGGAACTATTCAAGATGGAGTGGGGATGCGGAGGTATGATTACAGCCTAAGATTATCATTGGATGCGTATATATATATATATATTCGGTTGCCATAAATAGAGTAATACAGAACTAAAACTAAACGTAACTAAAATAGTGAATTGTTTATCGTGCGGCATTCTTTTAGAGAAGTGGATTCAGCAGCTAGGAATTGTATCAAGGCTTGTGATGCTGCTAAGAATTTCGTACTTCCGCAGCTCAAGCACGAATGTAAGTACTACCGATCGGTTTTTATATAAATTATATATTCATTCAATACACAGCTGGGTCATCCTGTAGTACACCATAAGATTTTCAAAGTCAAATCATATATAAACAGCACAATAAGCATTCGTTGTTTTTTAGCGCACGAATTTACTCGTCATGCCTCTCAGTTCATCGGTTGTCTGGCAGCCTTCGTAGTTGAAATGAAACGTTGTGTTGCCCTGGAGCTAACCTATCCACCACCTGTTGAACCAACTATAGAACTCCCGCAGGTACAAAGATACAGTAAACGAGTACGAATAATTAGCTTTCATTCACTTATTGAAACCCAATTAAAATTATTCGCCCCATAAATGAAACATTATACAGATCGAAGAACTAGAACGTATGCTGGAGACATTGGAGAACTTAATTACGGTTCATTTTTCAACAAGTGAATCTTCGCCGACGGATAGGGTGAGTTTCGATGAAGCAAACAAATAACAGACAAAAATATTATAGGTAACACCTAGGAGGCGACGAGCAACTAGTTGTAGACCACAATGCGTTTGTTCCAAACTGAAAACCAGCTATGCTTAATCGTTCTTAGTTGGCTTCCTGTCATTAGATTAGATACATTTCGAATTTATCACACAGCGAGCTGCATAATAAGTATCAGTCACCACACGTATCTTCGCGGTACATTTCTAAGTCATAATAACATTTCCGTGTGCTCCTCCAGTGTTTTTACCGAGTTGCCACCAATCAAACCATAGGTAACAATTTCAGGTTGATCCTTAGATAATGTATATGTTTATATTTGTCATATGCTTTCATAAATTTCCAATGCAACATTTACTAACTTTCAAAGACACAAAACAATTAACACTTTACATTAAAACAACTTATGAAAGATTAACAACTTCCAACGACAAAATATAGCAAATTGAAAATATTTAAAATACCGCAAGATGGGGAAATCTATCGTCCTCCTTCAATGTAACGTCTACCATGTGGAGATTGTCGCACGCTGAAATATATATCATCCAGAGAAAATAAATACAACCATACCATTGTTGAAGCATATACTGAGCTGCATGTATCTCCTGTGGCGTACCGGTGATCGTGATTATTCTCTCATCATTTCCGACGTTGCCAGGTTCCACAACAATGGTGGCATGAGAATCATCACGAATCCGATTGATCTTCTCGCCACCTTTACCAATAATGGTACCAGCTAGATCATTGGGAATTGTCACCTAAATGAAGGAATCACTTAGCAACAAATTTATAGTTATTACCTGTGTTGTCTGTACACCTGCAGGAACAGGAAAACCAGGTTGCGGACCACCAGCAGGATTGCCTCCAGGGAACCCGTAGTTTCGCATAATTGGTGGTGGAGGTTGAGAGGTGAAAGATGGTCCTCCTCCCTAAGTAATATATGAATGGATATGTCATTAATTAACTCACCATATCATAGTGCTGTGGTGGAGGAACCATTGGGGGGCCATGTCCATGGTGCTGATGCATCATTCCACCACCACGTCTAAAGTAAAAAAATAATTATACAGAGAAACCATATGAAAACTGACTCATTCATATACGGCGGCATTCCACCGTGCATAGGACCGCCACGACGATCACCACGGCCACCAGCAAAACCTCCTCTGTCGAATCGATCACGACCTCCTCTATCGCCACCTCTGTCACCACCACGTGAGGGGTGAGGCCCAGGGGGTAGGAAGCCTCCATAATCAGCAACAGCATGAGGATCGTAGTTATCAGGATTGTAATAATTGCTGGGGCCCTAGAAACCAATTAACAATAAAATAATATAGGCTATTAAATCACCTTGATTGGAATTTCTTTCATTTCATTCATAACTGTCGTGATGGCATTAATAACCCGATCAGGTTCCCCACTGATCATAATCACTCGATCTGTCGATCTCGGGGCAGTTGCAGAATAAACCTAAAGTAATAGCTAAGTATTATATAGAAAGCAGCAGCAAATACCTTTATGCGGGTTTGTGTGCTCTCTCGTAGTTCTCTGATTCTGGATCCTTGTTTTCCGATCAATCCTCCAGCATGTGATTGATGCACCAGCATGCGAACATCACATAAGGCACTCTTCTGGTCATCTGTGCCCTTGAAAATTCATTAGAATACA
Source organism: Phasmarhabditis papillosa (assembly GCA_034691345.1). Lineage (NCBI taxonomy): Eukaryota > Metazoa > Nematoda > Chromadorea > Rhabditida > Rhabditidae > Pellioditis > Pellioditis papillosa. The sequence goes on from JAQGAV010000452.1 coordinate 22,458, forward strand.
CGGAAGCACTTTTTCAAAGCAAACCTCATCAATACGAGGAATGATGTCGTTTAAAATAGCTCCGCACGTCTCAACTGTGCTAACAATGGTGCAGACCCTAAATTATAAAAACATGATAGGGGAAAAACTTCTGAAATTAAAGGAAACAAACGCCTTTGGATTGGTGAGGAATGGTTTGTTTTGCCGGAAAGTTAAGGGTTATTTAAAACTCAGGGCCGCGTCTCCGGGAGGGAATTTTTCTTCAAGGGGCACACTTCTCAAATCTTCAAGGGGCACACTTCTCAAATTTGGGCCAGGAATGAAGGAAGTATTTACCGTTCGGGAGCAAGCGAATCGGGGATAGCGAAGGTTCCATCAAACTGAAAATGGTCAGGGAATATTAACACCACCACCGGAGCATAAATAATAAATATATTTTCTTAACAAAAAGGGGTTAAATCACGGCGAGTGGTCTCTCGCTCATATCTCCTTACATATTACAAATACAGTATAACAATGTATTCATGATGTTAAACTGAAGTCAACAAAACAAAATCTAAAAAAAACATACCTGCGAGCGAATACGTTTGATATTTTCTCCTTTCTTTCCAATGATCGCACCTGCCGACTTTGAATTCATTAGTAGTCGTAGTTCGAATCTTCCACGGGCAATAGCTTCGGTGAAGCTAAATTAAGTTGAAAGATTACTATCAGTTTCAACGTATATTACAAACCCGTCGTTCTTTTGACGCTTTTGATTTCTTCTATCAGAATCATCACGGGCATGTTCTCGCTTCATTCTGCTGAAAAATACAATTGAGTCAAATTACATGATTAGAAGCACGAAAATAAATAGAACGAGCGGAATTAGAAGTGGATTAATAACACAATGAGAAAGAGCGCTACTCGGGGAAGGGTGGCGGCGCGCCTGGTTATCGACCTAAAAGTACGCAGAATTTGCATGCTGCAGCATTTCTACAACAGCGAACACTTTCTACGAAGATAGTAGAGCCATTGGAAGATATGCAAACCAATTGGAAGTATGTTTGAAAACTAACAGTACATCACAGCTGAAAACGAATAAAATGGTTGTTTAAGAATCACTGAAACAAAGTCATAGCCATTACTACTACTAGAGTAGTCACATCATGATACAGCAATAACGAAAATTCAACATCCTAGTTCGTTTACGTTCACGTGTCAAGAGCATAACCTATATTTGGTAGGAACGCGATAAAATACGCTTTCGCCTCAGGCAAAAGTATCTTGAAAATAAATTGGCGCTTATCAAGTACGTTTCACACATTTCGCATAAATGAATGAAATAAGAAATGCATGTATAACTGAAATAATAAAAACCAAAAACGAAATTGATGAATGTGAAAAATTAGGTACGACAGTGGCGGGTGTTTTGAATGCAAACAGCCGGCCGAAATTTGAACTGTAGATTAGCAGTGGAGCGCGTTGCCATAGTTACCCAGCATAAGCAGCAAACGGGAGTCTACGCCTTTGGATATAAATGGCTTTTGGAAGACCTTTATCCAGACTTTCAGGGTTCAGTGGTCAAGTTGAAACGTTTGGAAACATTCTATCTTTATAATTAATCTTGTTGATTCTGATCTCAGCTTCAGTGAATCTTTTATGTTCTCCATTCAATTAGTTTGTTATTGACAACAAAGCTAATTGAACTCCAATCTGCTTCTTGGACACTAGCCGGTTGTAAATTCTATGTTTTCAAATAGGAACTGTTTCCGATTATTTATAGCTGAACGGCTTTTGTCGACTCTCATTTTTCACTTGTTTTTCATGAAATTCAGCGACGTTACATTTACTTCCATGTAAAGTCATGAGAAAACTCCTTTTTGTGAGAAAACCGTTGTTAGAGTTCGTATTAAAACTGAAATTTCTTTAGGAAATGGCTAGTTTTCTACACAAAGCTGCCTTTTTAGGCGATATTATTGAACTTTCGAGGCTTTGAGTATTACCTTATAACACGAAACTCTTGTATGCCAAAAACATGCTGTGCCAAATTGTTCCTGAAATTTCTAAAAGTATTTCGTAATTAGCAAATGAATTATTCATGAGTCCATCTTCTGTGACATTTTGGGTGATGCATCCATGGAAACACCTGGATACATGCAAATACTATTATCAAGTCGATTGGAAGCTTTTAATGTTCTGAAAAAATTTTGGTGGATTGAAAGTTTTTAATGTTGTGAAAACATCAGTCCAAAACCAATAATGTAGCACCGGTAAGCCGATTTAGGTAAAATTGTATCCGGCAACTAAAATCGAGACAACTCAAATGGTTTTTAAAGTTCAATTTAGATCTTTTCTAAAAGAGCTTGACAACCTTTTCTTAACTAATTTCTAGTCAGTTTTAACTTAGCTGCTCTTAGGCATATACCACAAGTACTTATTTACCACTGCGAATTCAGGTGTCCCAGGGATATAATAAAAAATGTGGCTCCGTCGAAACTCCGAACGGTCTGGACAGGTCGGTGTCGGTCGGTCATTTTTGAAAACCGGTCGCGACCGGTCGGATTTTACCCAGCCTTGGTGTCCCTTTTAGACGAAACTCTATGAGAATAGAACTAATTTTTAAGGCGATGGCAAAATTATGCGTGAAGTTCTAATAATGGAACAGGGTCCTGTTTCTTCTCTGGTTAACCAGATACCTACAAATACCGGCAAGCTTTACAGGTATCCGCTGGTAAAATTGCAGGTATCCGGTCGACCAGAGTCCTATTGCACTGAATCCAGCAGAACTTTAATTATCATGCATCTTTCATAATTTCTAACGAATTCCTCATTTACTTTACGTTTATCATATAAGCATCTTCAACCTAACAGCTAATCAATACTTTAATTAGAGCTTTTGATACAAATAATAGCAGGTGATAACCAGCCGACTGACTTAATTGTTAGTTAGGAGCTTAGGGGTGGGGGGATATGCTAGTCTCATACTCCATGGGAGGCATATAATGGTGATAAACGTGCTCCAGACAAACCTTTGACTAATGACTTTAACGGATCTAACACCAAGGACCCGGTTCGAATTCACAGAATATTGAAATCTTTTTTAAGTATTGCTAATCTTGTATAACTTAATTTCTCGTATATGGTTTTATCAAGTGGCTTACTGATGTTCTTCTGAGCCCCAGGGATCAATGACAGAAAGTTGAGCTAGTCCTTTACAGTTATATTTTATCCCAAGCCTTCTGTTATCCGAGGGTTAATTCCGCATAAACTTATTTGGTATTGTTTTCCAAGAAAGACATTCGGTCAGATTTTGAACCACACTCGCCTATTTCAGTTTGCATTCAACGCTCGTTTGTAGCCTTTATTTACAATAAAAACAACATTCTATTGATTTTGCACAATATTTATAGAACTTTACATAGTTTGAAACAGTTTGGTTTTAGTTCACCTTCGTGCCTAATGACCTAACCGCTTATGGGTTGCTGCTGTCCGAAACCGATAGTCATAGTCAGGTATGCTTGGAAGAAACTACAGTAATCCGGACTTAAAGGACTGTCGTAGAGAACTTCTTTTCGGGCGTCCCAAATACTCTATTAATGTTCGCGTTCCAATGATAACCTTCATTCTCGTATATTACACAAAACTGAGCAGACAAATTTACAGTAACCCAAGGTTCAAGGACTGCAAGAAAAGCAAAGGGTTAAATAATAGATTTCACGCTCCAATGACAAATTTTTCTTAGTACGCATCAGATCTGATTTTCAGGGAAGTGAAGCTAATATGCATAGGATTAGACAATGCTGGAAAGACCACTATATTGAAGCTAATAAACGGAGGTCTGTATCTTTATGTTATGCAAAGGTTTTTTACTCCAGAAATCTAAAGGTCATCGAACTGTTACTGTAACACCATGCCCTTCCATATAGCTAAAGTCTGTGGCCGTAGTATGGAAACGTCCGGGTGGGTGCGCGGGCAGTTTTTAGCCCTGCCCGGGCAACAATTATCAATTGCTTGGGCTCCCACACGGGCGTTTCTATACTAAGGCCACTAAGTCAAACATAATAATGGAGTTTTAAAAATAAATCTAGTTGACAATGGCTCTCAGAGTTTTGGAAAAACGAAAATATACGCAACATTACACAAAAATAGCAAGTAACATTCAGTTATTACTCTTAAATAAGAATATATCAGTGTAACATAAAACTTTTCATCAAATACCAAACGGAGAAACGCTTTCTTCACGGCCACAGTACTCTTAGGGAATAGTCGGCCTAGTCGTTAGCCGAATGTAAAGTATTCAATATATTGAATTGTATCGATTTTTGGGGGCGTGTTTAAGACAAGCTGGCCTGGCCTGTCCTGTGACACGTGGAAAATATGAGGCCAGACCAGGCCAGGCCAGCTCAGTCCAGGCCACGTTAACAGCTCTGATTTATGCAATTGAACATTTAAAGTATGGAGAACATCTCTAACAATGCTCGTTTCAGAAGATCCGCGCGGAGTCATGTCGACAAACGGCTTCTCTAAACTAGAAATGAAGTACAACTCCCGTTTTGATCTCACAGTCTACGATCTAGGAGGCGGGGCGAGAATCAGGGATATATGGGACAATTATTATGCGGAAGTAAGTTGTTTTGTAATGAATTTTAGCTTTATTTATTGCAGGGCCCATTATCTTGGAGACAAAAGTATTTGGATTACCGACAAATAGAAAAATTTCAAAAAAAAATCTGAAGTAAAGGTTACAAAGAGAACAAGATTGGCATGGGTGCCTAAGTCTAATAAAAGTAGGGCTATTTTCCGCATAAATTACTTTTGCTACGCCCTTTTTTTGAAACGTGGGTTTTTTCGGTCCTCCAGATACCTTGGTCCTCAAGATAGTGGGTCTTATTGCAGTAGGGTCTGTCTCGTAAAGCAAAATGGCAAGCTCAATGTCAGATTGTTCTCACATTGTTTATTAGTTTTTAAATGAAAATGTATTATTCCATATTCAAACCAACAAAATAGATTATATGAACTTTTCGACACTTTCCACTTTAAACCTAGTCTAATATATCCTGTCGTTTGTTATTTTGATCCTTTGAAGGGATCAGCTCACTAGCGGGAGTATTAATATCTAATTTATTACAGGTGCATGCTATTATCTACGTAATGAATATGTCTGATGCTGACCGCTATGATGAAGCATATCAATGTATTGAAAAGGAAGTTACGAAAACTGCTTTATTGTTAAATGTATTATTAGTTCACTTCTAGGCCAAAAGACTTTTTCAATATTTCTTTGAGTTTTCGCCGTTAGAAATTTCAGTTACAACATTTTCAGAACTAACTATGGATTTTGCGGAACAACTTTTAAGGGAGCAGTGACCGTAGTAAAGAACCGCCCGGGTGGGTGCCCGGGCAGTTTTTAGCCTGCCCAGGCAGCAAACCTAATTTTACACAGCTGTATTATTCTTGAATGCGACTATATTTCTTATTATTAGGTGCCTTACAAATCGTCATACTGCCTCTAAACCTGTGCTTTTTATTCTAAACAATACTGAGAATGGAGATGTTGATGATGTGGATTTTACGAATAGAGTGAGAAATACTAAAATTAGCTGAAACAAAATGAGAATACCAAAAAATTTAGTGTAAACGGGCCGGCCCTTTCCCACAGCTGTAGAAAACATCTAGTGTCATAGGTTGTACACCTTTACTTTCTCTGTGTCGCTTATGTTACATCAATAAATCTAAAATAACCGGTTACCAAGAAACTGTAATTTCAGTATACAGTATCTGCCTTACAGTAACCCTTAAAACTAAAGCAGGATTGTATTTCAACCGGAGATTTGTGAATTTAAATACAGTAACCCAAATAACAACACGTTTTTTAGGCTAAACTACACGAGTCTACCGTTAGGGCGCAACATCATCCATTCGTTGCCCATATGCATAAAACGCAGACTTTTGTAAGTTTTCAGATATTTCGAATGTTTCAGTTTTAGATGTTTAGGTTCCGTTCCGGTCTGCTCCGAATATCGAGAAGCGGTGCGCTAAAAATCCCATGCCGCTGCTTCAGACATTTGCGCAGTTTATAGATAAAGTACGTGAGTTTAATCGAAAAAGGTTAAGAAGAAATTTATGTAAAGTTTGAACTTGGTTGAACTAGAAGTTCATTATAGATCTTGCGGAGAGTGCGAGTTTCCAAAGGGAATGATTGATTGAATTATTTGTGAATAAATATTACTTTCATAAGCAAGATGTCAATCTTCCTTATGAGTAGTTTGCCTTCCTTTTTGGAGTATGACATTGTTTCCATAATAAAAGCCGTTACAGACGATAGAACACTACGTAGCCATATCTGAAGGTGTTCGGCAGGCCGAAATAATGCTCCAGATAAGACAACAAGAAGCTAAAGAAGCCCGTCGAATGAGGCTGATGCAACAGGAGCACGAGGCTAGAAAACAGGATATTGCGCAGTTGGAAGGGTAGGCTCCTTAGACTGTACCAAAAGTTCCCAGCAAATTCAAATCATCGATGAATTATTTGGAGTGATTGTTGAAGTTTTCCTGCATAGAAAGTTGTTTAACTGATTCTTTATCCTAATAAAATTAAGAGTTATACATACTCTCAGAGCACAGCTGAACCTTTTATATGTAGCTTGACTAGGTCCGACATTTTGACGCTACAAAATTATATCTCAAAAAAGTTTCATACTTTTGTTTGTTAATTTCAGGCGTTTGAGCCCAACCCAAGGCCAGGGTAGTAGTCAACAACAACAACCTGTCCCAGTCGAACAACCCATTCCCGCACCAAGGAGTAGTGTTAAAGAGGAGCCAGTAAGTTTAGAAAATCAAAGTTAACGGTACAGGTTCGAGGGCGGTTCCGTTGGGGAACTCAAAACAGTTGGAAAGCGGGTTCAAAGACATGTTGATAATTTCCTGCCTTGACTGGCCGGGCCAGCTTTACCGGAGGAATGTGCCGGTAATTCAACGACTCTTTTTAGAAGAGTTTATTAGATAGCAATAGGAAATACAGTAACATATATACAGGAAAAAGCTATAAACCATGAAACTTTGATTCGATAAGTAAAACAAGAAATGGGACCATGAGTTATTGCGCACATTACTTATAAAAACATTAGATAACTTGATGGGAACTTGAAGAAAGTCCCGCAATTGTTTTATTGATCGGCACACCGATTGTACGGTCGTGAATTTCTCCCTTTTACAATAAACGGAATATTTCTGCTTACTTATCCATACTTAGATACCCGTAGCTTCTCCGCAAAGTCACAGTCAACAGGCCGGCACAAGTCTATCATCCGATGTGTTTGAGCCAGAACCGAAACAATCTGCTAGGAATAAAGTGGCTCCTACGAGAAATGGTAAGATACAAATATCCATCAATAGTTTATTATTGGGGCGGTTTGTAAAACTTAAGTAATTGTATATAAAGTCGTTTAAAAGTTGAAACTATAGATATCGTCTACAACAAACAAAAGACCACATAACGAGCGATTTTACAAACCTTACACAACACCGCGCACAGCAGTCTTCTTTTTGTTATGGACTATAGTTTCAGCTATTTGCAAAGGTTTTCATTCAGGTAGTCTACCGCTGTCACAGCCTAGGGATGCTTCAATATTCAGCGTATCGACGACGGAGATGACTGATCATTTGTCCACTTCTATGGATAACGCAATTATGTTTAATGATAGTAAGTTATTCCAAATAGTCTTTTAGAAAGTTTTACTAGGTAATCTTTCGTAAAAGAAAAAATGCATACAAAAGTTTATTGTTCTTAAAGTTGCCTTATGCTGACTTTTATTTTCAGAGAATCGACAGCTGTCGCGGATCGAACGTATTCAGATGGGTGTGAAATACAGAGCAAAAGTCGAATCGATAGAGATCGCTAGATCCGTGGTGTAGTCTGCGACTGTTTAACTTTCTAGAATGGAGCTTCCGTAGCGCAGTAGGCAGCGCGTCAGTCTCATAATCTGAAGGTCGTGAGTTCGAGCCTCACCGGGAGCATTCTTTTGCAAATTTTTATAATACTTTTAAAAACATTCTACAGGGATTTATAGGGTTCCTGGCCAATTCTTTTACCATATCATTTGTATATTTCGTGTTTTCTGATCTCTTTGCACTACCTCGCTTTCTTTTCACATTCTTTCCTAGCTATACGGGTTGTATTGTTAATTTCTATATTTCTAAACTGTAATATTTTGTAAGGAACTTTAGACATAATACATTAAATTGAACATCTTTCTCTGCACTTGTGATAACTAGGATACTTAACTAGTATCTGTATTTAATAGAGTTAATTCAATTTTACCCCCCAGTTGTATAATCTTATTGTTGTATATGTAAACAATGCTTATGAAATGTTTTTCACCCGTTCGTCAAAACAGTTTACTACCAATGGAAATCACTGAAAATATGATTGAAGAACCATCATCTGTGAGATAATTTCGTCTTCCCAGTGTACCAGCTAGGGATACTAAGTTAATCTATACTAAATCATTCAACCGGTTAAGGTTGAATGTCTTCAACTAGCGGCGTCGTGTAATAACAAAGATAACTACATTTCAAAATTATTAACAATTTATCTATAGAACACTATATCGAATGCTCTTTGCGTAACGTTGAAAACGACTTTATTAAAGTATATACAACATATTATATAAAAGTTCGAATGGAAAATATAAAAACAGATTATAAATAGTTCTTATTTTTTGTTCAATATTCCCTAAGCGCAGAATAAGTAATATTCAAATTCGAACAAGACGTACTTTCCATACATGCAAATATCATAAGGTACAACATGTTCTTTATACTTTTATAAAGTTGTTAATAACATGACTGAAAGTTCAATTTGCTCACTACATATAAAACAAGAGGATATAATATTGACAGAACATTCCACATCTTGGGTGTCCTTTAGATTAGTTGTTAAGTCGTTTCATGTTGTAACATCCGACCACCGTGGTCAGGGCTGGGAATTTACGTGCCGGCCGGTCCGGGGCCGAAAATGTTATAAACGGTCCGGACCGGGCACCTTTTACTGATTTCTGCGCTAAAACTAACTATTTTCTGAATATTTTTTAGCAACAATGCGTGTTCTGGTACTAGCTTTTATGCTTCTTCTGCTTGTATCAACTGCAATTGGTCAAGATTGTTGTGAAGAACAAACCAAATACTATGAGGATACCTGCAGGGTTTGTTACGAAAACATTAGTCTTAGAGTGTGGTTCAGTGAATTAGGTTTAGGCTTTGAACAGTATTGAAACAGTCGGTTTTAGTTCTTTTTTTATTCGGTAACCAATCTTATAAACAATAAGTAGATACTAGCGAAAACATAGGTTTGGGGGGGGGGGTGTGGTTGGGGTGACCGCTTAGTGTGTTGGAATACTGCCAGCACCTAGAGACTGTTTGAATTTGTAGTTGGTATCATCCATATTAGCTGGGGTTCTCCATAAATCGAAGGACTGGTCTATTTCTGGGATGAAATACCGTTCAAAAACGAGCAAAAGTCTTAGTTTCCAAAACGTTCAATTGTTTGCATTGCGAAATTTAATGTTTTTTCGGTTTTTTTTCCGCAGCCTGCTTTCTCGGTGGCCGTAGTATAGAACCCGCCGGGTGGGTGCCCGGGCAGATTTTAGTCTGCCCGGGCAAGCACCCATCCCGATGTTTCTATACTTTCTATATACTTTTGAGCAAGCGTCTTGCAGTGGAACTTGTAGTTTAAAACTATGTAAAAGAACTTACGAAGGCACGTGCTCTTGTAATTGTGGTTGAAATTATCAAACGATTATCTGAAGCCGAATATTCGAGAAATAAATATATTGTTCCAATTTCCCTATTTATTTCTTCTGTTCTATTACGTTGGGTAACTATGTATTACGAAATTACAAAGTAAAGTTATTTTAAGGAGTATTTTAGTATTATAAATTATATAATCAATCATCTGCAAGATAAACAGTATTCATTGTGAATAAGAACATTACTTAATAAACATATGTTATTATTGCTTACCAATTTGAACTAGAACAATAAATTACATACTAGAATCTCACTCATTCCAAGTAGGTTGAAACCTTGGGGAAGTTAAACAATTATAAAGTAAGACAGTAACATTAGAGATAATATTAAACACAAAAGGTAAATATTAAATATAAGCACTATAGTCAGCGCCAAGAGTAATGATAGAATTCAGCGCTCGTCTGAGTCTTTTTTGCGAGCACCGCGCAAGCATCTGGCGGCTACTCTCCGTTCAATATTGTACTTTGCCAGTGCACGCGTGCAATTTGCCTGCAGGTGCGGTGTTAAAAATCCTATAAATACGCAAGTGACACTCCGTTATTACTCTCGGCGCTGACTATATTAAATTGTAGCAT
>JAQGAV010000453.1:0-32797 GCA_034691345.1 Phasmarhabditis papillosa
TTCGCCCCCCCCCCCCCCCTGGCTCTATTCAAAATAGCTCCGATCAGTGCGTAGGCTCGTTAGTAGAACGAACACTTGTCAAGTACAAAAATAAAATCACAATCTATGATTATCTTCTCTAAAAACTAAATAATAACACTGCTAAATAAGGTAAAATAGCCGTCACCTACCGTTCACCGTGTATTCTAAATCGCCAACAATCAAACGAACTCGACGGCTTGAAGATGGATCTGAAAAGATAACTCAGTTTTGACGAAACTCGTTTGAGCACTTTTGTAATCGACACCTACAAAGCTTTCAGAAAAGCGATTTACGAATAGTTTGCCAACTCTTTCAAAAGTAGCTAAGGAAGCAAAGTAATTAGATTTAATATAGTCAGCGCCGAGAGTAATGATGGAAAGAATTCAAGCTCGTCTCAGCCTCTTTTGCGAACACCGCGCCAGCATCTGGCGGTTGCTCTACAATATTGTACTTTGCAAGCACGCGCGGGCGATTTGCCTACAAGCGCGTTAAAGGTGTTAAAAGTGCGCGGTGTTGTAAACTTTGCCTTCAAAAAGATTCTAAATTGTTTCAGTTTTTTTGAATGCAAATTTTGAAACACCGCGCATCATATGAGGCTGGCGCAAAGTAGTCTAGGTTTCGAAACAGACTATAGAACCAAAATGGGTCGGCAATTTCAAAATTTATAAATTTAGCAACTATATAAGGTAATTGGAACACTTAGGTGCGCTTATTATTGGTTCTGGAACATTCAACCTACCCAAGTTACTGAAAAAGAATTGCAAAACCAAGTGGTGCGCACGGGCCGCTCGTATTAAACATTTGCGGGCTAAACAGATACGAAAACAGATATATCTGTTTTGAAAAGAGAGTTATAGTCGACGAACTAATCGCTTGCAGTTAAAGGTCTAATAAACTAACATTGGAGCATATCTTTTCTCTAAGTACTCTAATAAGCTCCTCATAATTTGCAGTTCGTACCGTAACCCTTTGCAGGCGATTAGTCCATACTATTGTCAGATTTTGAAATTCACTAGTTTTACCTTCAACACTAACAGCCCTATTCTTTCTATATGTGGGAGACATAGTGGCATTCTTTAAGCTAAAACCAATGAAGGGAAATATGATGACAACTAAATTACTGTAGCTTTATGAATAGGACGAAAAGTTCGATTGGAGCGAGAAATTCAAAGGTGATCGAGTAATCTTGGACGACTAGAATAAATTCCTCTGATTAGTATTTTCAGTATGTGCGCTCAGCAATCGATTGGAAAGCGTTCAAACAATCTTGTAGGGGCTCCGGGATACTCCGGGATGCTCCAGTTGGCTCTGGATGGGTTGACTGCCTGGGGGCGATTTCCTGTCACTCCATATCCAACCACTGATTACATTCAAATCAAAAGAAGAGCTGATGCAAAGCGAGAGTACTTAGGTCTAAAAGAGACGTCAGAGACTAAGAAAAGCATTGGACCGGAATCTGTCCCAAACATCAGTAAAGATTCTTAAGCAACAAAAGATTAGAAGCTTTTTTGGATTTTATAAAGTTGAGAAAAAGATTATTGAAAAGTTATGAGCTGCTAGAAATCATATTTGAACTTTAAAAGCAATTCTTGGGGATATTATATATTCAACTTGACTTTGTTCTGGGTGCTAGAGCCTTCTGGTTAGAGCAGCGGTCTCTGAATCCTGGAAGACCTGAAGCTGTGGGTTAGACTCCGCGTAGCTGCAGAAGGTTTGGGAAACCAGAATATTACATTTTACAATTGAACACCCGAAGACTGAATGTTAGAAAAGAGCCGTATTTGCTTTGAAGATTCAGAAATGAATGGCCGAAACCCATACTGCATCTGAGAAATCTATTATTATAGTGACAATAGTGATACAGGAAATATAGTGATCGTCGAGAGTAATAATGGAGTGTCACTTGCGTATTCATAGGTTTTTTACACCGCACCTGCAGGCAAACTGCACGCGTTTACTTGCAAAGTCAAATATTGAATGGAGAATAGCCGCCAGATGCTGGCGTGGTGCTCGCAAAATGTGCTCAGACGAGCGTTTAATTCTTTACACTCCATCATTACTCTTGGTGCGGACTATAGAATATCTTGAACTACTTTTATAAGAGCTAAGCGACCATGCTGTTCTACCCTGTGGGAGACAAATCTTAGTAAAAAAAGAAAAAATCCAAACATAACTAATTTGACTGAAAATTTCGAAATTGTCTTCAAAATTGTTCTGTATTGGACAGTTCAGGTATAGGATAGTACCATGATCTTGAATTCGATGTGCTGGATTACTAGTTTTCCATAAAAATAACAGTTTCATATAAAAATTATTGTACCCACCTGGTTTTCTCTTCTTTTTACCAAAGAAAAAGCACGGCATGTTTGTATTTTCTAGCTGGCAGCGTGTTATTTAACACGGCGAGGTTCCGCTCTGTACGCAATCATATGTGATGGTATAGTTATGCAGTCATTCAGTCGATAAATGTGGCATAAATATGCATATTTATGAATTATAATTGTTACAAAACCTATATATAACGACCAAACTATTGTTCTCTTTATGATGACTGCGAAACGAACTATGGTGCGGAAAATGTAAAACTTTAAGAACGTAAAGTGGGGACTTAAACGCCCAAGTAATCCACTTTTATAATTCCATTTAAGCAATAAAGCTTATATTAAAGACAATGGTCGTAATTGTATCAAATGAGGATCTGCCACAAGGAGAACCCCATATAGGCTAGCCTTGAGACTAGAGGCCTACAAACTGTGTCTGGTGAGAAATACAGTGTAGACTTTTGGCCGGGTAAGGGCGCTGACAGGGGCGAGAAATTCTAATCGCGGTGGGGTGAATTTTGCGCAGGGGAACTTTACGCCCCGGACCCTCCGTAAAGGATGGATCTTTGAGGCCTAGTGCCAATTGTCAGGAATATTCGAATGTTTAGGTTCTTTCGAATTTTTTTTACAGTTTTTGCCTGAACATTAATTGATATTTATTTATGTGATTGTTTCTTTAAATCTCACAGCTAACAATAGGCTGGCATTATTCTTTCAAAAATAAGTTCAACGGCGCTCACCCATCTCTATCATCTTTCTTTGTGGCAATAAAACAGGTCGAATTAGACTTTCAAGCCCGATTTACAAGGTAAATCTCTATTCTTATACTAAGCAATACAAGAGATAAACAAATAATCTTTTTAAATAAATAAAAATATAAAAAATAACAAAAACAATAATTGAGAATAAAACTAAATGTAATGTATACAACAGTAACAAAAAATTAAAAATGACAGTAAAATTGTCAGCAAAATAACGCACTTAGATCGTTTCGGTGATGATGGAATCCTCCATTGGCGACGTTTCAGTGCTTGCATGAGCCTGTAGTGAAGAACTTGGCAAATGTTGGAGATGCGAGACATCGAGTTGACCTTCAGCGTCAGGATCTAAATAGTTCAAATGATAACCTGGAAACACGTAAGGAATTTAGTTTTTTCAGGTATTGTAGTGACTTCATTACACAAGAAATTGTGTATACTTCGTTGAACTGTAGACAGATAAATATACTTACTTATTAGCAAGTCGATAGTTGCTTAAATGAATTTGATATACATAGTTTACCTGTATGCTGCTGCGTACGCTTGTGTCTTTGAAGACTGTCATTGCGGCTGAAACATTCTCCGCAGGTCATACAAATGTAGAATTTCCTCCCTCAAAGAAAAAACATCAAAATAGAATATTCTGATTGACTACTTGAGTGAACACGCGCATGGCGTTTAAGCTCTCCATCGGTAACACAACACTTGTTGCAAATGTCGCATTTGAATGGTCTCTCAGCTAAATTGGAATGAGATTAAAAAGGTTAGAATTCAAGAAATTCCACAGAAATAATTGAGAACAAAAAATTCTTCTTACCTGTATGAATTAGCTTATGTGTCTTGAGATGCGAACTTTGAGTGTAGCAGTTTTTACATATATCACACTTGAAAGGTTTCTCGCCTGTAATTCATTTATAATATGCAGTGGAACGAAAAAGTAAAGAAAGAAACTTATCAGAGTTGTACACTTGATTATCTGATTAATGTAAATTACCTGTATGGATCCGCTTATGAACTGTGAGATTTCCATTGATAGTAAACTTCTTGTCACAGATGTCGCATTTAAATGGCCGTTCTCCTACAATAGAATTTGATTAAAAAAAGGTTTAGCTAATCCATGAGTAGGATGCATATTTTAAATCCACTAACCTATGTGAATGAGGCTGTGCCTTTGTAGATCTCCACGTTTAGTAAAACGCTTCTGGCAAGTGAGGCACTCGAAGCGTTTATCCCCTGAAATAGAAAAAATACAAAACATTTTTTGAATCAAGTGCATGGTTGTAAATTACCCGTATGAATGCGTTTATGCTCTGTGAGATGTCCACTGGTATTGAACGTCTTGTCACAGATGTCGCATTTATATGGCCGTTCTCCTTAAACAGAATTTAAATTAAAAATGTATTACCTTAAAATTAATTACCTGTGTGAATCCGCTTGTGTCTTTTGAGTTCTCCATTGGTTGTGAACTTCTTCTCACAGACATCACAATCAAATGGTCTTTGTCCTGAAACGAAATTTGAATTAAACAAATAAGGTTTAGCTAATGCAGTCTGCATTATGCATATGACAACAAGAGCCGCCTATTGCTTCTTACCTGTATGGGAACGCATGTGCACCATGAGGTTTTCACTTCGAGTAAACCGTTTTTCACACACGGTACATTTGTATTTTCTATATCCTTCATGGGAGGCAATGTGCACTTGGAAAGAAGCGTTTGTCTGAATAATAAAGCATATGGTGATGAACATTTATTAGCAGAATTTTGCAAAATTTCTCGAAAATTGGATCCATGTCGTAGTACGCTGAAATTATTACCAAATCTTACCTCCAAGACAGCTGTACAATCCAGACAGGCGAATTGGCCTAAAATTAAAAATTGCTGGTGATATTACGAAAATAACTGAACCTCCATCACAGTCGTCATTTGCCTCAGTGGTATTCGGCTCTACATGACCTCGCTTCCGAAGAACTAGAGTAATATATAAGTTGTTAGAAACTTGGACAGCATACCTGCTTCATTTGTATCGTCGTCTTGTGAGCATTCATCATTGTCCCTTTCTTCCTTCTTCACATGGCTGCTGGATGATGCTGACATGCTGGCTTCCTGAAAATATTAAATTGGGAAAATAACATGTCAAATAAAAACAAAACACGTTCGCGAAATAAGTAATGATTGTTGCGGGAGACTATACTGCTGAGCAGTCGTTATTCATAAATCATGACTGCTGAATAAAACTGCACAAGGTTACGTAGCAATTTGCGTTCTCCCTTCGTTATTCAGCCATTTCGGTTTTTGGCCAAACATTGCGATAATCTGCCTTCCGTTATTAGACTGGTCTTTCGCCCATTCTTGCATCAAATGTTAAATATTAACCTGCTTGTAAGGCTTGGCCGACTCCTGGCAGTCCGTGTTTTCCATTTCAGTAGTTGAAACATCTTCATTCACAGAATCTAAAATAGAATATTATATCCGCAAAGTTCACATTTTTAACCTTTGCTTATATTGCCGTTGTCCAACTGCATTCTACGATCATCAGCGTTAGAAAGTAGGTTATGGCGATCTAAATAAAACAAAGGTAAACTATAAAATAATGATGTAATACCGATGACTTCTTCTTTTGTAACAACTTCCTGCGTTTCACTTTCCATTTGATTTTCCTGAAATGAAATATATACCAAGAGCAAAGTCCTAAGCCTACCATTTGAGTAAAGCTTGAATACTCCATTCTGTTCTTGTTGCAGCTGGACGACCTTCGAACACGGGATAGGCTGGAAAGTAAATGCTGTAATGATGGATGATAATTGAAATGAAAATAAAGGAGTTACTAATATTTCGAACAGCAGCGGGTCTGCTTGTTTGGATAATTTATCCATGCTTCGGAATAATTTTTCGTTTCGGTGGTGGGCACCTATAAGCACCGTTCCGGCCAAAATAGGTAACAATAAATTGTGCAACGATCTCTACCTATTGATTAATCATAAAAATTATAAAGACAATGGTCGTAATGGTATCGAATGAGGATCTGCCACAAAGGAAATCCCACATAGGCTAGGCCGTGTGACTAGAAGCCTACTAACTGTATGTGCTGCGAAATACCGTCTAGACTTTTGGCCGGGTAAGGGCGCCGACAGGAGCGAGAAGTTATGAACGCGGACAAGCCCAGAACGGCCCGTAGCCAATTATTGCTTTCAGATTTAGGAATTTCGTGGGCCAGCCCGGGCCGGCCCATTGTCAGCCCTGGTGCGAAAGACTTTGCACTCAATTTATCTGCCTTTTCCTCGAGCATTTTCAAAAAACAAGTTCTCAACCCCGCTACGAGCTTCGCAACCGCGCCCTTATGCAGACCGAGTTTGAAGTCAGACTATAGCCATACTAGTTTTAGCTAATAAAGACGAACATCACAGATTAGAAGTTTTTGTACTTTATTAGAGTTAGAAAGTACATTCATTTTTTCTCGTGATACCGCGCTGGAAACCTAGGTCTTGAGATAGACTATAGTTTGGGGTACCTATAGGTCTATAGGTCTTCAAACCTTTAAAATAAATAAATGTTTCGAAGCGAAGCACTAGAGCAGGGGTGTGCCTTTACCGGCCCTGCTACTGTCACTATATAAATAAAACATTTTATTTACGCAGTTTTCTTCAAATTTACAGCTTTCAGTTCGAATTTAAATATATAAATAAAAAAAGCGGAATAATGAATAGACTATTTATTCTAATTACATCTAATCATCATAATCATCATATGCATCAGAAGTGGCTGCATGACTCTTCTTCTTTACTGGACGCAGTGAATCATCCTCATCCACATCACTACGAATGGTCGTTACCAACATTTTAGGCTAAAAATAACAAAATTAACAGGCCATCTTCTTGGGACCACAACCCCAATATTCAAAAGACAATTCGCATTTTCATTCTCTACTATATTCTATTAAATAACCGGCAAACACAACCGGCAACCGGCAAACAATTCTTTAGAAATGGAAAGCGCAAAAAGCACCGTAGAATTATATTTTTTTTTATAGTTATTCACTTTTATAGTTTTTTGGTTGGCTATTAAAATGCGTGTTTTTCTGGTATAAATAATTCAAATCAAGATTCTTTACAATCACTAGGGGTCACAATACTGTCATTACAGGCTATACTAAGTGCAACGTGCGGCTGCGAGCTTATTTGCGCTGTTCGAACGTCCAAAATTCAAGATATTGCAAATTTATCCAAGCCAAAATGGGCCCCATCAACTTTATTTTCTTCAATATCAATTCTTTCTGGCTTTTATTGCCCCGTCCGTCAATTCAAAAGTTTAGGGCGAGCTTTGCCGTGCTCCCCCTGGCTCATATTTGTGGAATTGAAGCCTGCGGGGCCAGAAAGGCTGCCTTCGACCGGTTTTCAGGGTTTTTGTCACTTATTTTTTTGGATATAAACTCACATTAGCAA
Source organism: Phasmarhabditis papillosa (assembly GCA_034691345.1). Lineage (NCBI taxonomy): Eukaryota > Metazoa > Nematoda > Chromadorea > Rhabditida > Rhabditidae > Pellioditis > Pellioditis papillosa. The sequence goes on from JAQGAV010000453.1 coordinate 7,541, forward strand.
TATTAACTTTATTTTATTGTTTAAACCAAAACCTAGGTTTCCAGCGCGGTATCACGAACGGGGTGCAGTGTTATAGAAAACGAATGTGCTTTTGGAGAAAACTCACCACGTCGACCGATTTTACATTCATTGTTTATAACACTACGCCCCGCACGTGATACCGCGCTGGAAACCTAGGTCTTGAGATAAACTATATATACAAATGAATAGAAAATAGGTGGATTTCTTAAAACAATCATTCATTTTCGTAAAACATCTCTTTTTTCAGCACGTTGCGCTAGAAACCTAATTTATGAAACAGACTATAGTTTGAATATGATTATAGTACATCATTTTCTTAGGCTCGATAAGGTTTCGATAGATAGTTAGTACAAAGAATTACTCGTTCCAATTAACTATTAATTTACAGTGTTAATAACTATTAAAAAACTTATATATTACAATTATTTCAATTAAATAATGTGTTTTACTCAAATAAAATACTCAGCTTACCAAAAATTTCATAACGAAATTGGCCATTTTGCGAGCATCTGGACTAACGGCTCTCTCAACAACAGCCGTGAAACGACCAGATATAAAAATAGAATATTGTTAAAGGTATTTTATATATTAATAAGAGACTAGTTTATATTTAATAATAATAATATAAATAATATATATTACTAAGAAGCTTAATTGGACTTACTTGAAGAACTTTGGCGAATAGTTTTTAATAAACTCTGTATTTCCGTTGATAGGAATAGGTACAGAATCCAAGTCAACCAACGCGTCTCCAATTGAAAAGAAACGAGAAGCAATAGATTTAGGTTCAACCTAAATGGAAAATATAAAATATATTGTAGATATAATATAATATAAAATATATATTTTGTTAAGTTTTAAGTTTGTTCTTTAAAGTCGGCATTAGTTGAGCTATCGTCTAATTCAAACGCAAAAGACACGACCTCTTTACTATTGAAATACTCCATAAACTGTAGAACTTGTCGAACCGGGCTTATTTATAGATTTCATATAATATTCATTGATCTAACGATCTATGAATAGTCTATCTATACACAAAGAGGACTTAATCAAAAACAATAGGATTTTGAGCGAAATTTGGTGTTGAATGGTGGAGCGGGGCGAAACGACGCGTCTCCTTCAGAACTACCGGAATTTCCGAAATTTGTCGGACCGGTCCATTGGCAAGCTGATTCCAAACCTACCGCAGTGACAAATGCTCTATTCTTCTTTACGCTCAGCGAGAATCCCAATGAGGCTCCAGTATCTGTCGGAAGCTAAAAGAATAGTTACAGTAACCCATGAGAATAGTCCTTTAAATAGACGAAGAGTTACAGTAACCCATGAGAGTAGTCCTTTAAATAGAAGAATAGTCACAGTAACCAATGCTATTAGTCCTACAAAGATAAGAATAGTTACAGTAACCCATGAGAGTAGTCCTTTAAATAGAAGAATAGTTAGAGTAACCAATGCTATTAGTCCTTTAAATAGAAGAATAGTTACAGTAACCAATGCTATTACTCCTACAAATAGAAGAATAGTTACAGTAACCCATGAGAGTAGTCCTTTAAATAGAAGAATAGTTACAGTAACCAATGCTATTAGTCCTACAAATAGAAGAATAGTTACCGTAACCCATGCTAGTAGTCCTTTAAATTGAAGAATAGTTACGGTAACCAATGCTATTAGTCCTACAAATAGAAGAATAGTTACAGTAACCAATTCTAGTACTCCTTTAAATACAGTACCTTTACACATTCGACGACAAAATAACCAAAGCCATCTTCTCCATTAGGTAAAACACGGGCGCATCTCTCCTTGCGAATCGGCTTGGCGAAGTTACGACGAAGAATTTCAAGAGTAAACTGAAAATGTTTATTATTTTAATAAAGCAGTAATTCATGTAAAAATGGTTTAAATGTACTTAATAAATTAAAAATAGAGTTTTTCATTCTTTCAAAAAAAGGTTCACTTTATATTCAAATCCATATTTATAGTTACCTCTCCGGGTACAGATAGTACGGTTGTTACTTCAGTCTTCGTCTTCATCTGAACTCCATTGATTCTAGAAACACGGTCTCCTAAAAAGAACATCTTGGGTTACTGTATTCAGTCCTTTAACTAACCGATAATTATATCCGACTGACGAAGCTTTGATCCCTCGTAGCCAATTATGTACAATTGATCATTAAGAACAAACTTTTCCTGAAATTAAAAACAAGAATAAACATTTAGGAATTTTTATAAAATATATGAACATAGAAATTAGAAAAGAAAAAGTTTATATTCTCAAATCAGTCCTTTAAAAACAAACCTTTCCAGTCAATTTTGTCTTAACAATAGCCTTTTTCTGTGGAATTGACGATGGCAAAGTTACGAATTCCTTTTTGTTACTGAAATTTATAAATATTAAAAAATATTAATAAATATAAAAGTGTCAATAAACATTAAAAACTTCTTTTGAAATTGTTCGTTACATAACTGAATTCATTTGTATTCTTTATAACCAACCTCATATTAACAGCAAAGGAAGTAGAAATAAGATATAATTCTAACAACTGAGCATATTTCTATGGATCTTTATTTTATAAGGATTATAGAGAAAAACAAGATTTAGTCGTATGGGGAATGGAATATTTGTGAGATTCTCATTATTTATGGAAAATATAAAGAAAAGAACTTGGGAACTTGGAAAAGATTATATTAACATTCGCGAGCAAATGTTATTTCTATTGTTATTTTTTGCCATAGACTATCTTTTCGTTCGTCCATTACCACAAAGTTTATTGAAATCTATATTTTGCTTGCTTTTCACCCACATATTGGGCCCGGCACGGCCCGCCCGCTGGATGGCCTGGTCATTTCCGCCGTTGTCATTTCTCGATGTGCCATGTCTCAAGTTTTGCTATCAAAGAGGTTCGGAATTACCCACTTGTATGACAAATTTTACAACACCAACCACCGAGTAAGGCCGGACAGATGAACTCTATGTTTTTATACAGGCTATACATAGTTTACAGATTCCTAAACCGTTCTACATTCTTTTGCTAGATACTAGATAGAGTAGTAGAAGAAACTCTTCTACAAAAGTCACCAATTTGTCAATTACCTTGATTGTGTTTTCAATACTGAATCTAAGCTTTAAAGTTCGTTAAAAACGTGATTAGTTTCTTGTATCACTCGTATCACAATAGTATTAGATTTCTTCGACGCAGGGTTTCGGCCATTCATTCGGGGAATCTTGTAAGTAAGTACGGCTCCTCTCACGGAAACGTTTACATTCTCTTATATTCTTTTAATATATTTTAATTTACTTGAAACATCTAACATCTACAGTCTTGTAAATATTTATTAGACAGGTAATTTATGTAGCTCTATGTAGAAATCTATGAGAAGGGAAATGTACGGCGAAACCAGTGAAAATATTAGTTGATGACGTCATAGGAATGCGGCATCTACTCAGACGAGTCGTGGGCGGTCGCGCTGGGCTGGCATTGGCCCGGCATTAGCCTGGCAATGGTTAGCCGACCCAACCGGCCTGCCCTGGCTGAGAATACCTGTAGAGACAGCAACCGAATAGAAAGATACATACAAATTGTGACTAGAGTTGTCCGGTACAGACTCTCACAACGCTTTCTGGATTACTGTAGTTTTTATAAACGGTGAAAGCCAGTAATCACCCTGTGAGATGCCGGTAGCAAGGCAGATATGAGAAAATGAACTACCCAGAAAGAAAGTTAAAAGCTATGTGGTAATGCTGACCATGAATGAGAAGCGAATATAATACAGATAATGATTACAGAGTTATCAGAAGGACCGAGTCAGACCTCAGAAGCATTTGGCCGTAGTATAGAAACGCCCGGATGGGGGCCCGGCGGGTTTTCGCTGCCAGAGCAGTTGTGGATTGTTGCCCGAGCAGGCTACAAACTGCCCGGGCACCCACCCGGGCATTTTGATACTACCGTCACTGGCACTGCTGCGCGCCAGCTCATTTATACAAAATCTGCTTAAACTACGCTCCATACTTTGGTTGAACTTGGCGGAGTCGGGTCGTTCTCCACTAGGGCTAAGCCACTCATAACTCTGATTAACAGCAACAAATGATCTAGAAATATGCAGAAACGACGCTCCAATCACAAGCTTTAGTCTAGCTATTGGAGCGCCTTTTCAACTACTGTAAGTCTATGCCATATGAACAACCGGATATAAGCAAATTAAGCACTAACAATAATAATAATAATAATAATAATAAAAGTAATTATAATACAAATATATAAGTACGAGAAGACAACTAAACCCCTAATAGAAGGACCAGAAAGAAGAAAAGTATGTGGTTAAGATAGGCGCCACTTGCACCGGCGCGGTGGTAGCAACACGGCAGAATCGTAACTTTAAAGGACTACTAAATTTAAATCTTGGCAAGAAACATTTCATTTTATGTATGCGAGAGTATGCCTTTTGTCCCATATTAAATTTGGTCAAAAATATGAACAATGTTTTCCCAACACAATCACTAAATTACACTAAAAATGATTTGTACTAGAAATATACGCAAATTCAAAAAATATAGTCCCCGCCAAGATGCGATTCCGCCGTGTCAATAAAGGTTACCTAATTTTGGCAAAGCGAAATAGTAGTAACAGTATTCGGTCAAGTCTAACAATAAGAAGCATAAATTGGCAAGTAACAGCAATAAATGAATGGATGCGATTCGCAGGGCAGTTAGCTACAGTAACCCACCAGTCAGAATAGGGCGCGAATTACAAACTCGTATGTTAAAGGACTGTGATTTACAGATACAAAAACCAGAATAAGAAGAGTGAATGCACATCGTTTCGAGACCAGTCGGTTCTCTTATCAGCTACTTCTTTCCGACTTTTCCTTCAGTTTCTCTGCGTAGCTCTTCTTTGGCTCCGGCTTAGCGTAGCGCTTTCCGGCAGCAACACAGCTGAAGTTAGAGCTATAGTATACCTCTAAGAGTCCTTCAACTTGCCTGAATGAGGGTTTTTCTGCCGGTTTCTCTGGTTCGACCTTCGGTTCGCTGAGTGAGGGAAATGCACGTTCTTCGAAGGAATACACGGAACAGCCACTCTGAGATGACGCCTGTAAATGATTATAGCTATATTGAATATAGTCAGTCTCTATATACGATGGCTCAGTGGTTAGCTGTTTTGCCTCATAAGCTAGAGGTATCCAAAAACAGAATCCTCCGACGGATGGTCTGGGTGCGCGCCATTTCAGTGCACTGATCCGCCCGTCTCCAGTAGACAGGAAAGAGTCCTCAGCCAGAATGTACCCTGGCCCCATCTACCTTTCTATCATTAATGTTGTCGCTTCCATTTTCGCTCTCTCCATCCCATCTGGCCGTTTTCTGTGCGGACAGCAGGTCGGTAGTGGCGACAGGCTCATCTAACGGCGTAACTGTTGTCAGAGGTTTGCGGAAACTGTTGTAACGGGGGCTGAAACATTCGAATTTAGTAGAAATATGCACATATGGTTTGTTCCGGAAGCTAGGTTTATACTGTCATTGGAAGCTGCGGTGTTGTAAAAATAAAGGTTGATTGATTTTTTATTTTGCTAAATCGTACTATTGTATTGATTATTGGTGCTGTATTGATTAGAGGTAACAAACACCAAACAAAAAAGTAAAGGTGCGATTTCGCGCTCCAGCAATTGTTTGCTCTGATAAAATGCCCTAATAACAATCTGCCTACCGTTCAACAGACGAGTTGTTCGCCTGTGTTAGGTCTCCCGTGGAGACGCTAAGTGTTGGAATATTGGATGTTTGCCAATAATCAGAAGACCGTTTACGGTACTCTTGATTAGAACCATTTGCTCCGCCATTCCGACGACCACCTAAACAGAAAACTGTTTGAAAACTTTAAAATTATAGTCTTAGTCTTAAACATATCAAATTTGCTGAAGAAGATTGAAAATTACTAAGAATTCAGTTGATTCGAAGATCAATTCAACTCTGTTAGTACCTACCATGATGATGATTTCTGTCTATTCTTCTGGCTCCGCCCCTAGCCCCGCCTCCTCGTCCGTTACAGTATCCTCCGGATACCGTCTCCCTTCTACGGGCTTCCCTCGGTTCTAACATCTGCGCGGGAGCATAATGACCTCCAATTGTGAAAGAAGGCGTGGGTGTTTGAAAATATCCATTGGTGTTGAGGCTGCCGTTAAGACTGTGACGGACTGTAACATTTAAATTATTAATAATTATACTTATTTTATAATGTCAAGCTTGTTTGGGAAATTACATATGAATCCGAGGCAATCCCATTTTGAGGAGAGCTTTCGACTTTAGTGGAAACTATAGGTTTTGATTATTTTTACTACCAACGATGATCCGGCTTCCGGTCATGTAAATTTCATTCCTATAGAATTTTAATTCTTTCAGTATTTGTTATAATGCCTGCTCCTTCTATACTACTATACTGATTAGACTCCAGGGGTTATGGTTGTTACAATACAATTTTAGCCCTTTCCCAGATCGCCAGAGTTTCAATTCTCAACACTGTTAACCATATAGACCGCGTCCCCTTGCCAAAACCTATAGCCCAATTCAAAAGTAGAGGGGACCTATTAACACGGCTCGTGATAAACGGCGTGTTAAAAAACTAAAAGGAATATTTTGCAACGCGTTTCACTTCAAAGTTAGCTTGCAGCTCATAAAAATACGCAGAAGGCGCGGTGTCTCTACTCAAGGAAAAGACTATACCTAAAGTTGTTAATCAAGGTTTTATTTCCAAGTTTTTCAAGGTTTCAACTTTTCAACTTCAAATTTAATGAATTAACTCTACCTCTATTCCTCTGTGCATCATCTAACATATCTCCTTCATGTACATGAATCAAAGGTGGAGAATAGGTAGCTACAGCTACATAACCATAGTTATGGAGTAGAGTACCAATGTCCAGAAGGGGAGCTGTGAATGGAGTTGACGAGGAAGAGGTCAGAGTCGACTCCAGATGATCCGGTGCCTAGAATAGAGGGATTTCAGAGCGTCCGAACTGTAAGAAACTTGGTAGGCCCTTGTTTTGAGCTTGGGTGTTCCAATATTTCAAAATTGCCAGAAGAGTCTAGTTATAATCAGAATACAGTAGATTAACCTTTTCCTGGGAAGTAAGCTTAATTTTTAACAAAACTTACCAAAGTGGCAATCCTGTCAATTGGTGGTAGCTCCGTTGGCGGACCACCAGCTTTTATTCGAGCCTAAACAGTAATATTATACAACTTCATAATGAAATTACAGTCTATTCAAATTTTGTACAATATTTCCCTCGGAAAATAATTGTTATAGCTATGGTCGCCGGACTAATTATATGCGGTAAAAGACTGCACGTTTTGCGTTGGAGCGCTAATTCTTTTGGTTTTCAGTCTTAGTAGCCGCGCTTCTTATTGTTAGCAAAACTGTGATCTATTTTTTGTAGCCCGACCAGACCCTCCAACTTGGGCCCGCTGAAGGTAAAAATTAATAAATATATTTAAAAAAAATTTTAAATTTTACTTTAAAAAATACATTTTTTTCTAGGAAGCATTACTAATCGATATATTTAGGTAGTACTAATTTCCAGATGTTGTTTTTTGCCATATACTATCTTTTCGTTCATCGAAGTGTATATTTTGATTACTTTTTGACTCTTTTGTTGGGCCCGGCCCGGCCCGCTGGAGGGTCTCTACAGATTGTATAATCAGCAACTAGACACTAGTAGCTAAAGGTCTAATAAATTCAAATGAAAGCTTAGGTTTGTTCTAATAAGCTCTATTAGAGTTGCAGTCCGTACCGTATTCTCTTGCAAGCAATTAATACATCAACTATTCACCACTTTGGCAAATTATATTTCATGCATATATATTTTTATTTCACTTTTTGTAAAATATGTGCTTTGAGATTCATGTTTCCTCAACAGTTGAATGTTTATAAGTAAACTTACTTGCAACAATGTGCTAATACTTCTGAATAGGTATTAATGGCTATAGCAAGTAGTAGTGATATAAGAAAAGCAATCAGCATATGGTTACGAGTTAGCTTCCAACTTGAAATACAGACAACGCACAGTCTAAAACTATGATTATCAGCCGCAAAAAACACTTTTAACCTGAATATATAACGGATTAAATGTTTCACATTAGAGTTTTATAGTTCTGTACTTGCAGTTTTTCTTAATTTTACGTTCTTCAAACATGGTAATTTGGGAATGGTGATTTCACGAGGCTTCCACCCCGGCTGGGAATTTCACGGGCCGGGGAAGAACATTTGAAAAACGGGCTGACCTTTTCTAGCCCTGGCTTCCACAGCTGCAGGGAGTCAAACACACAGAGAAGAGCATTTCGTATTCAGAGAATACATATATAACGACAGATAAAATTCGGTCAAGAAATCGGACATAGCCCGGGATTTTAGTCACTGCTAACCGCCGATGAGGTATACTATTGTACCTTCAATACCTGTTAATAGCCATGGCAATCTGAGTGACTGATCCAGTAAACCAAAGAAGTAAAAATACATAGGAAATCATGGTTACGTAAATAGAATCACGGGATTCGAACAACCAATCCTTAAGGATTACAATTAGAGTAATGTTTTACAATAAAAACTAAATTTTAAATCAAAAGAACCATCTAACAAAACTAGGAGCGTTACTTACTCCAATAAATATCATTGGTCCTATGTAAACCATATGTAAGAAAAGCTGAATGGTCTCAACAAGAATATTTAGCCCACTAATTACATAGACAGGATTATCCTTGTTAGCATATAGACGACCTCTGTAACATTTCATTTAACTTCAAACTACTAGATGAACTTCAGTTCGCGTCTTTCGCTAATATATATAGATGTCATGAATTGGAGTTAGGAGAAACAAAAATATTAAGAAAAGAACTGTAATTTTTGAAAATATTGATATAGAACATGTCTAGGTCGAGATTAATTAAGTTTAATAAATCAGAAATCAGAGTTCGATCTTTATATTTATATTTTTGTATTAACGACTAACCTATAAATACAAGTGAGACACAGCATATTGACTCCTAAGAATATCCATATCTCGATGTTGATAAGTCCGCCAAGAATGAACCGAGTATGGTTACCATCAACCATTTCGGCTAAACATAGTTTTATAGAAATTATGTTTCAAAATAAATTAAAAACATTGTATATTCTATCTTCAAACCTAAGTGTTCCGTTAGGGCGGCGAAAATTGCTCGTCTTCAAATATCTCCAACTAGAAAAGTACGCAGAAAATCTGGGTGCAAAAATTCAAAAGACTGCGCGCGGACTGCAGGTTTGAAAACGGACCTTCCAAAACTATGTAGTATAGGCAGTGACACATCTTTTGGGATTAAAATGTTTCGGAAGTATATACTTTCGATTTACAAAGCTTGTATGTTTCGACTAAAAAGTGTTAAAACTCAACGATTCTGGCGAAATCAACTATTTTTACTGCTTTTATACGTTTTTTTTCAATTGAATATATCAGAGAATGGTATTAATTCACTTAATTTTTATTAATTACAAAAATGCCGGTATTACATGGACGTGGGTTGAGCCCGCTAAACATGAACACTAACATTTTGAATAGGAAATTAGAGAAAGTTAACGGGATTAAAGTGTTATTAACATTATAAAGGATTTATATATATTTTCTATACAGATCCGTGACTAAGATTAAGTTATTTAATACTGAGATTTTTCCTAATAGCGCGTGCCCTTTTAATTCGTAGAGTTTGTTCATGAGAACAAGTCATGTATTTTGAATTTTATACTTTTATGTACCAGCGAAAAACGAACAAACTATAAAAGTATTGTAAACGACTCATTGGTATAGTCAGCACCAAGAGTAATGATTAAGTGTAAAGAATTCAACGCTCGTCTGAGCCTCTTTTGCGAGCACCGCCCCAGCATCTGGCGGCTACTCTCCGTTCAATATTGTACTTTGCAAGTACGCGCGTGCATTTGCCTGCAGGTGCGTTGTTAATAATCCTAAAAATACGCAAGTGAACTCCATTATTACTCTCGGCGCTGATTATAATGTTTCAATATAATTTGTATGAGTATTTGAAACAAGAAAATAAGTTGTACCGAATGCAAAATAACAAAAGTTTCTATTTAGCTACATTCACTCTTTGCGGCGTTATCTTACCTAAGAAAGTCGCAAATACTAACTAACTTCTTTCAATTAAACTTTCAAAAAGTTCTATTTTCGTAGCTTAATAGTTCTTGGAAAATATATATCATATTGTTAGATTCCAAGGTATAATCCTGGAGGTTATAATCCTAAAACTATTTCAGCCAAACCGCAATTCGCCCTAGAATATTATAATAGGTAGCAAAATAAGGACACGACGTGTACCGCCAACTTTCTATAAAAATAAAATATTACTGTGACTTAGTAGATAAATTATGTGGGCAGCAATACTTGTAGTACACTTGAAAATACAAAATATTGTTACCGGTGTTAGATTCCTACAAAATATATCGGGTTTATTGAAAAATCAGCTGCCCAAGAAAGTTAATCCATGGAAATTGAAATTTGTAAAAACCTAGTACACTTTGTAATAAACTGCATGCTTCTATTGTAAATGAAGTACACATAATAAGTTCAGTTTAATTCAGATATCAGAAATAACATTCCGCAACTTTTATTTTCACAAATTTAGTAAGCTTTACCTGGTCTTATGGTCTGGAGCGTGCCGGCCTATGAATTCGTGAGGTAAAAAAGTTGTGGGTTCGCGTATCCCTTATCCCTTCCATAGATATTATAGGCATTATTTCATTATTCTGTATTGTATTATTTTGTATCGTATAATCTATGGTAAATAAACTTGTCATTCATTCATTTAAAACACAAAAAAGGTGCACATTTTTCTGAATCAAATGTATTAAAATAATAGTAAATTTGAATTCCGGAATCTTCTGCGCAAAGACAGCTTATTTCTAACACTCAATTCTGAGAAACGACAGTACGAAGCTAGTTTCTCAGGTCTTACGCATCAAAGGGGAATTGAACCCACAGTTTTAGATCCTCGCGGAATCAGAAACCGCTGCTCTAGCGATTAGGCTAAAGTTCCCAGCTTACCAGTGACCCAGCATTGTGTCGTAGTTTCGCCCATTTAATTGAAAATTAAGGGGGAAAATTAAGGCCTCTTCACCAACCCTGTCCAATGTTCCCGAAACCTTATATAAGAACAAAGTATAAATACATTAAGATTCATCTACAAGAGACAGAACAACAAATCGAACACTGACGAATTCCCGCAAAGTCGCTCGGTAAGGCTTTTATTTAAAGCTTATTGTTAGTCGATGCGCATGCGCCCTTTCGCGGCACTACCCGGGCGGACCTGGCGTGATTTCAAACCATATCCTTCTGTCTGGAAATCTGAAGACAATTTCCAGATATATTGCAAGATATTTCCAGAACAAAATAGCAAATTAATTTTTCAATTTAGATTTTTTCGAAACATGGGTTATAACAATTACAATAATATGTGTCTATAATAATTGTTTATACCTACATTCATTTATAATAAATACCGCCTATACTGTTTTTCTCTCTTTATAATGTCGGATATATTTCGTCTTTTGGGAGCTGTGAATTGCACTGCTACAATTGTAATAAACGGTATGTTATGTCCAGTGATATTAAGTTAAATACTCTCATTCTAAGGAATGAGTTAAACCTATAGTCTTTATTGTTTTAATCTAGAAGGTTTCTTTTAGCTGATTAAATCCAGGTTGCAATTGGGTATTTTGAGCGATGAACAGTTTAGCTGAGTATCGGTCGGATTCCACCATAGAGCCGTTTTGCTTCTTTGTATTCAAATGATATACAACTCAACTGGCACAATCAGTGGAGATCTCTTTATTACAGCCAGCGTGTGGGTGGCCTCAATGGGTGGAATTAACAAAATCCTTGGGACTTGGTGATACAACAAAATAGGAACATGCCGGGCTTTGGACTTGAAGAAATCTCTTCAATGTATCTTTAATATCATTGAAAAACAATGTAAAGAATAGTCAAGATAATTGCTATAATATATATTTGAAGGACACAACATCAAAGGGGTTATATAGTTTGAATCCGAGAATTTTTGATTTGAGGTTTTGATTTTTAATAATTCCGATGCGTATGAACTATAGAACTATAGTTAATTTATATAAATCCTGTGATTCTATTGCTTACATATCGAATTGATTATTTATTACATGGGACCAGCATTCACATGAGATCCATGTCATCTATATAAATACTATGCTTGTTTTAAGCTGGTAAGACTCCTATGTCCTGAACTAAATTGTTTCACCACTCAGTAATTTAATATAAAAATCAAAACTTGAATCAAACATTACATTTATTTTCTGAATAATTCAATGTAAGTGTTATACAATAGTTTGGGCTTGGCAGATGTAGGGTCTAGTGTAAGAATATTCCGCAGTATTCCATTGTCCCGCATGGAAGACACTGTATTGATATCCAGAAGAAGGCTCGTCTAAATTTAGAATATTCTTATTTGGTTACACCTTCAAAAATCAAAAAAAAGTGTTATTCAATCCTTTAGGTGCAGTATATTAATATTAGAAAGAAATGCTAGAAGCATACCAAAACAACAAACTAAACACGGTCGTAGGATACCACGATCGTACGAAATTATGTAACCTTTTTCGAAAAAAGTGCGAGATTGTAAAATGTTACAATCCTCGATGAAAAATAGTGTTTCGGGCTCTTTCCCTCCGGTTTGTAAGCTTTCTTCTACTTACCTGGATGGAATTAAGAATAATTGAAAGGAGTTCCATCGTCCCAAACACATGAAGAAGTGTCACCATTTGAACGGATATTGGGACATAATAATCCAAACCACGCCCAGTCAGTAGCTTCACCCAATAAGCTTTTTAGATATTCATTAATCTATAATAAATAAAGTTCATTTAGAATTTGATATGATTTTTAGAGGATTTCAAGCAGTTTTATCAACTTTTTGTATAACTTCATGTCTAAAATAGCATACTCTACTTATTATTAATAACAATGTTATATAAGTACCTGTTCATTTGGAATAGTGGCCAAATTACCTCCCAGAATACTTCTACAGTCATTCATTGCAGCATATCTTGATATGTAATCAGCATTTACCATCTAAATATGATCAACATTTCATATTCAAAAATATCCCTTATTCTATCTAATATATGCTTACCTTGTAACAAACATTGTTAAACATTTGGTATTCAGATGGACATTGTGCTGCAAATACATATATTTTACTCATGAGATTCAAGTCTTTCTGGCATGTTCTACGCCAGGTTGGGTCTCGCAGCGAAACGCCTGCCTACCGTATCGCGCCCCGTTGCGAATTGGACAATTGACGCAAGATGGCCTGTGGTCGTATGCACCAATATCCCGTTTTTTTTTTCTTACTACTTTTTTTTTTCTTTTCCTACTTTCAAAACTTGTCAAAAGAGGTCGTTTTTGATGAATTTCAAAAATTAAAAACTATGTCAATCGTTCCCATTCCCACAAATTTAGACGTTTGACCCTTCATTTAAGTCAGAATTTCCCCCTCTACAAGACCCAATTTACAGTTTTTTGTAGCTCGTCTCTGAGACACGCTACAGTAACCCAAAAACGCGAAAATCACAACTTTGACACCTTTTTTGACTAGAATTGTACACAGACAGACAGAAACTTTGAATTTCTGTGAATTTTGACTAGAATTATTCCTGAAAAACTTAATTTGTGCTTCACCGTTTTTCTTGTAAAAAACTTTGCCAAATGCCCATCCTACCCATGCGCATACGAGCAGTGTAAGGTCGATCGTTTTCCCAACGGCCGAGAGGCCAGGTTTTACTTCAAATATTCTTTGAAAAAAGGAACCCGATAATTCTATAAAAGTAAATATGACTTCGTATTAGAGAACAATAAACAATCATACCGCGATAAAAGTTACTGTATGGCCCAAATGAAGTTCCATCATCGTTAACACAACTCGATGTACTTGTGTTATAACATTTAAAACCAAGCCACATCGAGGACGTCGAAGCCGATTGCCCCACAGAATTTATGTAAGAATTGTCCTGAAATAAGAGAAATAAAATGTTTTAAGCCTTCTAGTAACTCACAAATCCATTTGAAATTGAAGATAGATACCCTCCGTCGGCTTCGCACTGTGCTGAAGCAGCATTCCTAGATGTTGGCGTGGTGTAGACCTAAGTATAGCCGAATTCAAATGATATAACGCCCTGTCTCTTCCGTATTTGGAAGGTATTTTGAGAATATTTTCGTTTTTCGAAAAGTTTCAGAACGATTTTCAAAGATTTTGATGTTCAGTAACCCGTTATTACTTTTGGATTCGACTATAAGATAGCCAATTATAGTGCGTACCAAACCTAGACCGGATGCGCCGTTGCGGAACTGTGCTCGGGAGTGGAAAATAAATATTCACTAGAAATCAGTAAAACGATTGTTTTACATTAGTTAAGTGATTTTCAGTATATTTTTATTAAATAAGGTGGGTATACCATCAATATACGTTTTGGGATGATTGCTCGGTTGCCTACTCAAAGTATTCAAAGGCTAAAGTCAGCATAGGCAATCTTTCACCTTTAGATAAGAATAGTTTTCTGACCAACAAGATGTTTTAACTTTATTATTGTTTTAATTCTATCTGTTTTAACATTATGTTTTAACAGTGATTATCTCAACAAGGAACTGCTATTTTATGAGTTGTCAATCACAATCAAGAATGTCAACAAGGAATTGATAATAGGTTAGGCGTACTAATTAAACTTAACAAAGATAAGAGCTGTTATTAACATCATAGCACAATTGATGCATCATAGTTTACTTTTGCAAAAGCTTATTCGAATTCTAAGATTCGGTTTTGATGCTCGAAGGATCTGGCAGTTGAACGTTCCAATAGAGATGGTGGTATTGATTTAGCTAATTAGAAAATAAAATATTTTTGAGGATATAAAATATTTAGACCAAATTCATTTGGAGACAAGATTACTGGAATGGCGTATGCTGTATATATATATTTATATAAATATAACATTGGAACGTTCAACTGCCAGATCCTTTGAGCATCAAAACCGAATCTTAGAATTCGAATAAGCTTTTGCAAAAGTAAACTGTGATGTGTCAATTGTGCTATGATGTTAACAGCTCTTATCTTTGTTAATTTCAAATAAACAGTATACTAAACCTGAATCAGCCACTAGGCTTTCAGGCACCTAAGTGGCGCTATCGCCCCCATTTTGATAGTTTCCCATTGGCGGTTAACGCGTTCGAGTATAAGTGGAAGGGGAATGACGCAGACCATTTTGATTGAACTATACAAGCAATTTTTGATGAAAAAGACGGTAAATTTGCTTAAATTCTTCTAAACATAAAAAAAACTACATTTATAACACAATCAACGAACTTTTCTTTAAAATATATCTTTTAAAAAGTTGGCCTAAGCTACGAGTCGTATCTCATTACTGCTACTTCCGGCTATAGACCTTTACAAAGCGATACTAAACGGAAAATATTGTAATAAATATAATTGAACCTTACCAAAATTCCTCGAATTCTGAGCTTTGTTTTTTGAACTTGGGGGAACTGTCGCATATCGGGCCGGCCAGGCCATGGTCGGCCATAAATAGACGAGAGCATAGATAATTTTTCAACTTCAATTTTTTTGGTTTTTTATTTTTATTATTTTTTTAAATATCTAGCCACACAAACTCATGTGCACCTTTATTCCAACTAAAAAGGGTCAAAAACCCAGATTTCCCGGCCCGGCCTAAAATTTTGGAGGTCAGGCCGGGCCGGGCCGGGCCGGGTAAGGCCGGTTTTTCTTCAGGATCCCGGTTTTTCAGGAATAAATAAGCAAATTTTGGGTTTTTTTTGAATTTTTTTTTGAATTGGCCATTTCTCAGCACAAGGAACTTATTAAAAAATAGCAAAACATAATGGTTCCGGGTGGATTCGAACCCGCGACCTCTCGCTCCATAGAAAGGGTTCATAATTTACCTTATTGACAACAGACGGCTGACTGCAAGGCCTTACCCGGCCTAACCCGGCCTAACCCGGCCCGGCCCGGCCCGGCCGGATAACCACCTCTGTCTTAGACTGTACTTACGGGAAGAATTTGAATGCCTTCACGCTGTATCCGGCCGCTGTAAATGCTTCCACCAGAGTCTCTTCAGTGACTCCTGTAGGTATATTAGAGAGGTGAAGGGTGGAAGAGGGCGCGTAGATATTCATGTAGTTCTTGCTAAAAAGGTAGGTTTACAATTATATTTACATGAGATATTTGGGAAGGCAAATAAATTAGTTACAGAATGGAATGTAGTAAATGGAAAACATATACCGGAACTAGTTGGTTAACATTCATAAACTAACCTTCCTGGCTTCTTAAAGCGGTGGAGTTGTGAATGAGAGTAGTCACGGGTTAGACCGGCGTCTGGTTGACCTAAATCATATCCATGAATTCGAGTTTATTTTCTTTTTATGTATTCTGTATCGAGGAGAGGGTTGGGGCGGGGGCGGCAGTAGGAATTGGGGCCGGGGGCACGAAGATTACAGCCGGTGGATGACTTGCTTGACTTATCCAGCATACTTAGGGATATGAAGCCGCAGGTTTCGTCCCTTTACATTCCCTGGAGCTCCTAAGTAGCTTTCAAAAAGAACAAGGAGTGCTAGAGAAGGAAAAAAAGAACAGAAGGGGAAGAGGGTACTAGAGAGGGATATTACCTGTTGTATCTATTATGTGGATTATTGGTTTATGTACTCTATATTGTTTCTGTTTTATTTCTAACTCACCTTCTTTTGGTAGTTGTACATTGTTGTGCTTAGATGGAGCAACCCGTACAACCTTGTCGTGCCATCTCACTTTGTCCAAGTGTTGGAGGGCTAAAATATGACCTTTAGAAAATTAGAACCATCAATTTCTTTTTCTTAGATGTTATCGTTTGTTTATAATTGTTACCTACTAGTCAAATAGAAATTAGAATCAGTGGCCGTATCCACGAACAGTTCGTAAGCTTCCTACCCTTCCCTGACCCTGACAGGGAAGGTTAGGGCGACCAAAATTTGAAGAGTAGGGAGCTCCCCGAATGTTCGTGGATACGGCCACAGTTTACAGTGGCTCTTTTACAGTGTAACAATATATGAATCAACTAAACTTAAATTTTTAGCCTGGTAAGAAAATTCTGGCCAGTTTACTCATTTTTCAACCAATCATTTCTCACCTAGTTGAGCCTGTTGAGGCTCTGCGTACTGTATGAGGGCATTGTCCTTCTTGTTGTACAGAATCTTGACCCTCACTACGTCTCCATAAACTCCGAAAAGGGTAAAGAGCGAGTCCGGAGTAACTTTCTGAAAATTGTCCTCGTTCTATAGTGAGCCACTTTCATTTGAATTTAGTTTGAAAGAGCACTACTTTCGCAGCAAGCTTTTATACTATATAATATATTCAAAAGAAGGATTTATAACATATAGGTCTTGTAGTAATAGAAAACTAAAGTAATGGTGAACTTCTCCATTTCGCTTCTCTTTAAAACTCACATTCTCATCCAGGTTTGACACTAACAACACGGATGTCAGTCCGAGAAGGTTGATTGGGAACCGGAGCTGTGGACTTCCGGCAGTCAAGGAAGCTCCAGAAAGAGCTGAAAGCGACGGGAGGAAGGGCGACAGCGAGGCTGAGGCGGCTTCTGGAAAACATACTAAATGAGTTCAATATCATTGATTAGTAGGTTGCATGGGAGAAATATGTATTTGAGCTGGGTCGCTCTTTGAGAAAGCCTGGCGGGCAGGGCCGACCGCTTGCCAGCCCTTCTTCACTTTGGCTGAGATACAGAAAAGTTGTAAAAGTAGTTACCTGCTGGCTGCTGTGGTAAGAATGCTGCGGCTGGGTTTGCTCCAAACGCAAATGAGTATGGTGAAGCCGTTGGCAGCAGAGCTTGTAATCCAGGAATACCTGCTAAAACATAAAATTAACTTGATTTATACTTATGTAATACACAGCCTCATGCTTACAGATCAAATATATTAAAAATTCCATAAACTTTCCTCAATAAAATAATGCAATTTCCTGTATTCATACGGATTCTTTTTATATTTTTTAACTTAGAATACTTAACTGTTTGCAAAAATGAGAAATTTCAGACACCACAAACGTCTATTATGCGTCAACTTACAGCCAAGTGACCAACCTAAACCACCCAAAGTCTGCTCCAATGTCAGGTCTCCAGACGGTAGAGAGGGATTAGTATAGTCTCTGCTCTTGTCATTGTTGTACTTCACATTCAGGGTGCTCAGCTTACTGAAGTCGATTCTCAGAGTACAACATCTGCAACTGTAACGTTAAAGTGTGCGAACGCTCCACTAGATACAAAAGTTAGACATCACAACAAGGAATTCCCTAGGCTTATGGAATTTTAACATTGTTTGCCCTGGTCATAGTTAGGGTTGGAAATGGATTACGGGATGAGTTGAATACCCGGTAGTTCTGAACTATTTGATTCGCCTACCCGATCCAACCTGGGAATATAAGTTTGCTGTTCTGGATCCCTACCCTAGTCAGAGGCAAGTAGCGGAATTGGACGTATACAATTCGTATATGCTTTCGAAGTGCGCCCCATGGTGCTGTTTGACCATAAAACACTCAACTATTGAAGTTTGAATAAAAAATACTGACATGTAAAATCTTTACTGTATTACTGTAAACCGCAGTTTTCTGAAAACCTTTAACATACCCGTTGTAAACATTCTGATTCTCCAGATGAAGTTTTGCTAACTGAGCCGATGAACTCTCGGACATCTGAACCAGAGCTTGGAAAGTACCTAAAAAATAGCATCAAACTTTTCTGAATTATTTATAGAATTGTTGTCCGATTCTATTTCCTATACAGTTTTAGCATTGGAATTCTAGTTAGTATTGAGTCTGAAGCGGAAGGAACAGTGAAAAAAAGTGTATAAATCATTTGACAGTTGAAATCTTGTCCTTTGTGCTTCTGTGGTGCTCATTGCTTTTTTGGTAGAAGCGTGATTTTTGTGCCGGAAGATGGTGTCTAGTATTTTTACGAGGCCGAATTCCCCTTTTTCAGGTCCCAAGCCGGGTTTCTCAAACAGATTTTTTTAGAATTTATCGGCCCGACCGGTACCGGACCTTGGGGCGAGCCCAAATCTAAGAAACTCGGTCCAATAAATCACTAAGTATTAAGTGAAGATTTCGAAAAGCTGGTTAGTTGGTTAGAATGGACCAGAATCGGTCCGGGAAACTCCGCTGTAAGTCATTTCTGCCATGGGTGGGAATGTTTGCTCAAAAATTTTTGGCCCGGGCCGGCCCCTTGAATTACTGTAACGCACTATATATTCTGTAAGAAGTTTGGCTAACACATTTGAGCACCACAGAAGTAGAAAGTGAAAATTAACATAAGGGAATCTATCTCTTCAATATAACTTACTGTTTTTATTGAATGTAATGATTCGAAGCACTTTGCCATAGCGAGAGAACAGCTAGAAAGAAAGGGATAGAGAGTGGTAAGACAATCGAGGAAATTTAGAAAATTTAGACAGATTTGTATAGAAAGAACCGGTTTGTTTAGTTGCTGCTGGATATTCAGTTGTGGGTTTATTACTTATTGTTATTAGTTTTTAAGTTTCTTCCTTGGTTTAGTCTGTTCCGAGACTCACACTACCTATATTGTCTGATCCATGAGAAATGATGGAGTGTTACATGCATATTTGGGTAATGTTGCTTATTTCCAACAAGATTCTTTTTTTAACATTATTAAAACAATCAATACTACTCTTGAATTGGACTATAGTTATAAAGAATTTTCGGGGTTTCGCCTGCTTCTAGAATCATAGACTACATATATCACTCACAGGAATTTTTGTATAAGCATTGTTTCTGAATAACAATAACAATAAGTCATAAAGTTGAAGGCTTAGTAGCCGTCCCTATTATTTTTATGAGTTTCGAGTAAGCTAATGTTAAGTATTTTTCGGGGTTCTCAAAATTGCCCGGCCGACTACAATTTCAACAGCCGTTCCTATTTTTGAAAATTCTCAATTTTGTTCGACAAATTTTGAAAATATATCAACTATAGTTAAGAAAAAATATTGAATGGTATATTGTCGGCCCACCGGGCCGTATCGGCTCGGCCCGTTTGAGAACACCGGTATTTTTAAGGTACTTTTTCGATTTCCCCTGCAACAATTGTCATTTCTAACCGACTTGTTCCCTAAACGGTTTATATGATGCAATTTCTTTTATGCAATTAGCCGCAAACCAGCGGCTAAACACAGGATGGCGGAAGTTCTCGGAGGGTAAAGGAAACTATTAATTAGAGAATGAGGATATAGTTTGTTTCAGGGCCAAGTCATTGCGAAGTACGAAGTTACTAGCAGCGGTTAATATCTGGTTTTCATTTACATATAGTATGTATAACGAGCTAGTTTGTTAACGCAGCATCATGGGGGAGCCGCAGTGTTATATAAAAATACATAAAAATCGGTTAGGTGGATTCCCTTTCTTCAAAAGTACAGGCATTCTATTCCAAAGCTGCCTCTCTCGATGATCCTGCGCTGTAAACCTAGCTATTGTAACAGACTATAGCTATAGTCAGATTCAAAAGTAATAAGGCCGTGTTAAAAAATTGGGGTTGCAGGAGTATTGCAATATGTTGTCTGAGTAAGGCAGAACGAAAGCAAATTTGCAATCTGGTGATACCGCGTGCGTAAAATTCCAGCAGGCGCAGTGCTAAAAATGACGAAATACGCAGTACATACGGCCTTATTACTTCTGAATC
The DNA here is from genome assembly GCA_034691345.1 of Phasmarhabditis papillosa. Classification (NCBI taxonomy): domain Eukaryota; kingdom Metazoa; phylum Nematoda; class Chromadorea; order Rhabditida; family Rhabditidae; genus Pellioditis; species Pellioditis papillosa. Next base: position 28,351 of record JAQGAV010000453.1, read on the forward strand.
TGACTATATAAACAATTCATATAGGAAATGGAAAGCTCAAATAATATATCTAACAGTTTTGCTTTAGTGTTTTTGTGTTCGTGTAATGTCTTTCTTCCACCTGCTGGACTGTTTATATTCTAGAAACAACTAGAAGTTGGTGTTGTTAAATAATACCATCTGATTTTAAATAATCTGAATATCCGTACGCAACTGAACGGTGTAGAAAATTAGTGGAAATCGGAAGAGGAAGAAAACAGATGTTAACGCTTCTTGTTGTGGAATTCATCCTTGTTGTAAATTTTTGGATCAACAAGGGAAATACCGTAACCCAACCTGACATACCATCACCTCAATTTTATAGTTACTTTACATGCCTCAAGAGATTGGAGCTCTAGATTTTCAAAATATACCTCGGAAGAGTACCCGAGTTCCTAGAGCCAGGGCTGGGAATTTCACGGGCCGGCATGGGGCGGGGCGGAACGTATGAGAAGCGGGCCTGCCTTTTGCCAGGCCTCCTAAGAGCTGTTTTAGTGAAAGAACAATTTCTGAATTTTGAATAGCGTAGGTTAAATTGTGACGCTATCATTGTTTTCACTTAGAGCGCGCTTCAGTTCAGTCCACCTCGAAAGATCTCAAATTACAGATTAAGTATAATTAGCTCGGGTGATGTCAATGAGAACCTAGGTACGACAATTTGAATCTAATTCCAAATTTTGGGCAAATAGTTGGTTCAATGAATGTACCGGAGATTCGAAAACGCTACGTTTGAAGTCTCCGGGGAATCTTTTGATTGTTTTTGATATGCAGTGGCTGGGTTACGGTAGTTCCCTTTTTTTCTGTGTAAGCAGCTTACCGTATGCAGTACTTCAAGTGTAACTGGATAGATCATATTCTCAATAATTACGCGGAGCACAGCATTTGGAGCCTGCTGAGTCAGAACGGAAATATCTACTGTGGTCGGCATTCCGGAAGCGCTTTGAACAGCAGTCTAAAAAATAAAGGAATGAGTTGAAATGTACGGTATAAGGTACATTCCCTCGTTCTTACTCATGTTTTTAGATGATTCATTCTAGTCATTATCTATATAATCATGTACTTAGAATCCTTAGAATCTTCATGTTTTCTCACGATCCTACTCTCCTAGCCGACTCATTCAGCTAAACTCTCCATTTAAGATTGAAAAACCACCATAACTGTCATGAGAACACTGAAGTTCAAGTGAACTCTTAAACTAAACACTTTTCTAGCCCAAGGTTACCCGAAATCGGAACCATTATATCGACAGCGCACACCATTTCAACCTGTACCAGATTTTTTACCAAAAACCCTCATTTTTACCGATTACCTTTTGTTCAGCGGTTCTGAATGTGTCGTACGTGTTAAAGTGTTCTGGAATAACTTGAGTGGCCATCCTTTTTGCCCCAATAGGCCGTTCAAATCCAACAGCGGCCCGCTTCGTCGTACTAGAGCAGAAAAAGTTAGACGGAGAATATATAAATTAAATTAGCTTCAAATGAATTAGTTCAACAGCCGCGGTGTGACATAATTCTTATAGTTTTTAAGAGAATAATACAAACACATTTCACAAAAGTTATATTTATAGGCAAATATTGAATTCGCAGCGTGAGAGAGAGGAGTACGTAGGAATAATACAAAAACACATCAGACAAGGATTTACTAACGGAGGTATCATATTTTGTTCGAACTTGATCGGAAAAGAGAGTACGAAAATTTGTGTGTAATTTGAAAGGTTACTTCTTATTGAAACTACATGTTATGGAGTATCAGAATTTAGTTACAAAGCTTGAAAATCATGTAGATTCAATTAACAGTCTTTTGCAAGAACTATGTTGTCAGCAAAGTACCCTGGGGATCAGCGGTACAAACTCTATATATGCGGGCTACTTAGCATCAGGTTTTCACTTTACAAGCAAAGCCTTCTCGCCTTTTCACCACTATAGCTAGTGGTCAACAAAAGATTATCTAAAAAATGTTTGTTGTGCTTATAAGCTCAAACCAAACAACAGTTTCCAAACGAAGTATCAAGTTTCACCAAATGAAAACATATCGGTGGCCTACTGCTGAGTAATGATGCCGGATAGCTCTAAAGATAGAATTCCCAGCTGAAGCTTACTTTGCCGGTAGGAACATGTGATTTTTGTCGTACAGTTTTAGTCGGTAGAGATATAGGCCTGAATTGAGAGTAACCAAGGCGACCAGATAGAGCAGATTTCGAAACTGATGCGGAATATGGAAAGGAAAGGCGAATTCAAAATGTGAAACGGAGCGCGATAGCCCATTGAGATGTGCAATCAGAGCGCGTTAACCGCCAAAGCTGGAAAACAAAGGTGAGGAATCGGAACACACAGGAATTAATAAAAAAAACGAAGCAAAGATTGATTGAATCAACTTTATATAGTAAAATAAACGTGTATTTTTACATATTAAAATACGTATTAAGATGTTTTCAAAGCAAATTTTGATTAGATGCCTTTCAACATTGTGGTATTGCTTCGACTTTCGTTTTAGGATCTTGGCTTGGAGTCATGTTCTATAAGCTGTGGTGTTAAGAAAATCCGTTTTAAAATAGCGCTTATTTGGACAGTCCCGCCAAATGTATCATTCTCGCGGAATAGTCGTTTTAACCGATCTTCGAAAGGGTTTTATAGAAAACAATTTATTCTTTCTCGTAACGTTAAGAAATTTTATAATGTAGCCACAAAACTAAAGTTATCGTTAAACTACCTACGTAGTCCGACAAAATGGCAGAAAAAGTTTCTATATTTAGCATTTCAATGAGCTTTAATTAAGTAGAACTTGGTTTGAGTCCTACAGTAAGACTACTCGTCGAGTAGCTGAGTATCTATCAGGTTAATCTGCAAATTACGCGTTCAATCAGAAAAGCTTTTTCACTTGCAATATCAAGATACTAATGAATAGTTTTGGCATAACTACGATCAATACACAAAGTTCAGTCAAATTCAAAATTGAGGAGGCCGTGCTTAAAAGGTCCATTCTACTTTTCCCTTCAAACTGTGTTAAATACGCAACATTCTCAAAAAAATACGCAGAGGACACGGCATCTTTACTCTTGAAATACACTATATATTCCATCATTAAACAAAAGTAATGTTTAAAATCGAGGATTTGAAGCTAGTGGAGCAGACAATTTAGTTCCAAATCCAAATTGTTGGATAAGTGAGCTAATATCTAGTGTGTTCTAATCATTCTCCGCATCACTGACGTAAGTTATAATTAATCGTAATAATAATCACATCTTTAGCCCACGATATTCAGCGTAAATTAGTGTTTACCACTTGAATTCCCTATTGGTAATTGTTGGGTTCAACCGATGTACCGAGGTACGAAGCCTATTTTCTTCCAATAAGTCTGGGAAGCTAGTACTGAAGGTATATGGGAAGTATATATAACTATAGTTTAAACAAAAACTTTTCTCAGTTTAAAGTTTAAACAAAGAACAACTAGTAAACTTTTCTGATAGTGAATCTAGGCATCCTATTGTAAATTGAAGGTTAGGTTTGACTCCTAAACGGCATCTTGAGCTTTTGGTGAATTCTTGGAAGAAAAAATGTGTTAGTTTCCATAGACAGGTTGAATATAGTTATAAATGTATGTGACTTTACAATATAGAAACTAAAATTGATATTACAGAAATAACTGGCTGGGCGGTTTGATATCGCATTAGTATTCGCAATAATGCTCGAATACTGCACATAGTGGCTATACAATTTGGTTTTGTAGTTTGAATCAATAATAAGATTTGACTAGAGAAAAACTATTAGTCATCGAAAAGTTTTGTTTTGTTCAATAATTACTAAAGTTGTCGGATATTTGATACAAATGCTATAGCTTGTATAATGAGTATCATTCATCTCGGTATTCCAGATTCTGGAAAATAAAGATTTATCCCAAATTCTGGCATCGCATTTTGGGAAATAACCTTCCGACATCCCTGACCAGTCAATAGTTTAAGTTTTTAAGTCTTTTGGTTAGAAAGCATTAAAAAATAAAGAATGAGGTATTTTGAAAAAATGCGTCGTTTATAAGAATCAATAAGTTTAATTAGAAACCAATGCCTCTGGGCTCAGGATTCTCGAACTTAGGAATTTATCGTTGCGACTCATTACGTTATTTTTGTAGATTTGGTTGTAACAAGAACGCCTGAAAACATTTCTTGAAATAGATGAATGGAAATTAGGCTCGTGATCGAACTTTGGGCCCAAAATAGATCGGAAATAGAGAAAAAGTGAGAACTTTAGTGGAAAAGTACAGTGAATGTGTTGATCAGGAAGTTAACTAAAATTATATAATTTCAGACTTAAAAAGAACTTAAAAGTTTCACCTAAATACCAGAACAACTTCCTGATTATAGTGTGATTCAAGATGAATAATGGAGTGTTACTTGCGTATTTTCGGGAAATTTTGCGTATGTTTTGGGTTTTCG
>JAQGAV010000454.1:0-32773 GCA_034691345.1 Phasmarhabditis papillosa
TCTTTTTCATATCCCTATCGACCTACGTCGGCCGATTTTCAAAAGGCCATCCGTTCTTGGGACCATTCCCTAGTAAGAACATTTGTCTTTCATCCTTCAATTCGCAGTCCAATGAGCAGAAAAATGCAATTTTCCGCGCATCTGGCCGCGACAAATTGAATAGTTGATAATAAATGAAGCGCAACTACAAATTCTGAGACCAGTTTGCGGAAAAAGTTTTTGTTCCTAAATCAACTTCCCGGTGAGAATTTAGTTTTAGGATATTCATTTTTGTTTACAATTCTGTTTTCACCAAATTTTCCGAATTAAAAATGCGAGTGGGACGGAATTTTTCGAGGCAACCTTATTTAAAATAGGAAATTAACTCTCACATACTGAATGAGAGCCTAAGTAGGCAAACTAATGCAACTAAGCGGCCAAAACTCTGGAATGTTTCAAAGATTACTAAGGGCTCTTTTTTTCCATGGGAGGGAGTTTATCGGGTGTGCTGTGGTCGACACTATCCCATTCCTTGCTGCCTTATTTGGGTAGTTGGTGCCTGTTTTGCACGACCATCCTTTCATTAGAATATTTTACTAGTTCTGATAGGTTACAAGATCTAGTAAATACGTCATGTTGACACCGACACCTTTTTGCAGTATTGATGTCATTTTATTAAACATAACCATATAAATATTTTTATTCATGAGGTTAATAACTGACGGGATTTGAACCGATTTTGCAGCTGTACCGAGTACTTATTCGTGATTTCCTAATTTGAACGGCCAACGAACTGACTTGGGCAAAAACCATAAATAGAAGAAATAAATTTTGTCAATTTTTTAAAATGAATTTTGTTCTATTTGCACTTTTCTACCAAAAACATAACACTCGTTATTGCTGATTAATACGTACTTCTGTTTTTATTGTGTTAGTTAGCCTACCTGCCAAGTTTTTGATAAATTTTACAAAGAAGTACTATAAATAATAAGATTATCCAGACGTTTGCCACAGATTTGGTTTATTGTAACAATACGAATGCCGCTCACACGATTATGTTTAACAACTGTTTAACACTACTATAAAGATAGTTTAGTTTTTTGGTAAAACAATTATCTTGTCCGTTTCTGCGTGTAGCAAAGTAAATATTATAACTAACTTGAAAATCCAGATTTGCATACATATTTGAACCGACAAAGATGCACGCGTTCATGATTTCACGCAGGGTTCAAATCTAAAAAGGCGCCTTGCCTACAGATTCACCTGCTGCAGCGACAACCTGTTTAACAAACATGAAATTAACACTTAATTTTGGACAAAATCTCAGAAAACATTCATGTTCTCTGAAATTTCCACCTAGCACCTGAACCAGAAATTACATTTTTTACCTAGTTTTTTTCTAAGGTGATTCTTATCGAACGTAAATCAAATTTAGAAAGTCGGTCACTATTCTAGGCAAGACCTTGGTAGATACAATTTGGTACCAGCTCTCTGAAACTTGTATTTTCAAAAAACATGTTGTGTATTCCAGGTGCATGTGAATATTATATTAGTTGTAATAGTATAAAGCTGTTTGTGGAATGACCACGTTAGCCAGTACTCCCTTGCACGAGAAATAATGCTTTAAATCTTGCTGTAGCGAGCCGCACCATTCCAAGATATTCGAAATGTTTCTCGTTTTCTTAAATTTGCTAGATTCAAACAGAAACAGTCTTGCTCATTTCTTTTAACCAGACAAAATACCTCGGTGGACTACTAGAAAGCTAAAACAGCCACAACTTATGTTAGTCTTTCAAAGAATTAAAGGAATGGCTAAAAACGGGATCTGCTCGAAAGCCTGTCTAATAAAGCAGTTTTAATAAAGCAGGTTTAATAAATCACTTGACCGAAATTAAGTCAGCCAAACACATTAGGTGCGGGTTGAGCATGAAACGCAGCTTGCCTCACGCAGCTCTCCCTCTTCTCTTTTAAAAGTCATGTAGGTCAATTAGAGTATAAGGACATTGTCCATTGTGCTTCTATTTTTTGTCGCACCATGCCAGTAGCCTTTCATTTACACTTAATTCACGACCATGCAAAGCCATTTTACGTCGTGAATGACTTAGTGCCCACGTGCCATTTAGAAGAAAAACACTCTCACAGAAGTGTTGAAACCTTTATTGCAGCAGTAGTTACTTACAAATATGATTTAATTAGACTGTTCATGCGCCAATTATAGATGATACCTTTTTTAGCACCCGAGATTGTTGTTCGATCATTACACTATGAGAAACTTGAAAGCATCTTATTGAATATATGTCTCTTATTGAAACATCTCCAATTCTTAAATGTTGCTCTTCCAAGCTTGAAAGGTTCGGTTTTCCTGAAAGTGACATTTCGAAATTTGACCGATGTTTAAAACTTGAAATATGTCACCGGCAGTAGTACAGATTTTTGAATAATTCAAGAATACTTTTAAAGTAGAAATTACACGGAAGACTCTTTTTCGTCACTTTTTCTAGCAATGGGTTGGTTTTTCTGATCATAAACCATTTCCGCATTGATATTATCACCAATGAACGCGCAAATTGAGTTATTTCCAAATTTAACCTTGGTAAAGGTATAATTTTTCCGATATTGTATAGCTCGGACTAATTAAGAAATTTAACACTTCATGACGTTTTAACGTATTTGAATTCAAAAACTCAGAGAAGTTTGATCAAGGTGGTCTTATTGTTTGTTTCTTGGTAGGTGAATACCGCTTTGTTCAGTTTTGACTACCTCAATAGACCAAATAACTTAAAATCCAGCATTGAAGTTTGAACTCAATTCAAAGAAACAACGACTTTGTTTGTTAGCCTATTTCTTTAACCTAATTCATACACCTAACCTTAAAAGAAAATTAGTCTTAGAATTGTTGTAGCTATTCTCGATGAACGTGTATGCCTATATTTCGGATAACGAAATTGCTTCTTCACCCAGGTTCGAACAAAATCGAGCCACATGCTGCAGCCAGTTATCTGAGTTTCAAAAGTAACTTCTGTTATTCGAATTTTAAATATATTTCATTTGGAAAAGGGCAGAAGTGTTATAGAAAACAATTTATAGAAATCCGAAGATCCTCGAAGAAATTTAAAGTTTGAACTTTAATCTGTCGAAAACTGTTTTTAATCATGTCTTACATTGTTTTCATAATTATCTTCAAAACTACGCAATTTTATGTTTTGTGACGCTTTTATTACTTCCCACATTTCACAGATGGCTAGTTTTGAATTATAAAACGCCAAAATAGCGATTCGTATAATTTCGACCTGATTTCAAAATTATCATTGAACTAATTTATATTAGTGAACTCATTCGATCATGAAATGCATGTGAAATCATTGTTGTTTTAATTCATATTAAAGATTCCATGGTACATTAGAGTTCAGATATACTTTATTTTCGTTTAAACTACATTCTATCAAACAATAACATCTCTCTCTATTCAAAAAGTTGTATATTTTCAACATGACTAGCTGTATTGGTCTTATTAAAAATGGAGTGTTGTACATGAATAACTTCAATCTGAATATTACTCATTCCTCAAAGTTACAGTCCTTTCCTATACCGGTTTTCGGTGTAGATTTTGAATATACTTTATATTAAACCGGAAATATTCTTATTGCAATTATGTGAAAGACTCCAAGGTATTTCTCTTTCCGAATTGCCTATTTTAAATTGCTAGGTTGGGTGTTTTATGTTTCTCACCTTTGTATATTGTTCAAATTGTATGAACAGAAACAATGGGTGTATCAAAAAAATATCTATGTTTATTCCTGGTTTTTATATTTGTGCGTTTATCATGAAAATTAAATGAACATTTCTAATTGGGTAATCTTTTGTCTTCAAATTTCGATATGTATAGTCAGAGTTGTTTGCATTTGTAATCATTTCTTTTCTCACTCAATTTTTGAGCCCTCTACTGAGTTTCAGAAACCCCCCGGTTGTAAATAAGATTTTGAAACATTTCGCTTTATTTTTTGGAGCGCTTCCCTTCATAGAATGATCTATCGACTGTTTATCTTAATATTTTAGTGAAATGAAGGTGCTGAATTCTTATTTGATTCTTCTGTTCGCACTGATGATGTGCACCGTTGTATTAGGACAATACCGCAACTTGGGTTGGTGGAAAATAATTTGACTGATCTGTATTTTAGTGTATACGAATAATATACATATTATATATATAAACAAAATTTATAGAATAATTATAATATACAATTATGTCCAGAATAAAAAATAAAATCATGAGTGAGGCACTGAAAATGGTAGTGCAAATATAGTTTCAAAACTTAGACTACATTGCGCCGGCCTCGTACGATGCGCGGTAGTGTAACTTTTGCTTTCAAAAGTTCTTCCCCAGAAGAGAGGGAAGACATTTTCCAGCGAATTTGAAGGTAAATTTTGTAACATCGCGAACCGTATGAAGCCGGCGCAATGTAGTCTAGGTTTTGAAAGCGATTAATTCTAAAGGTGTTCTTATCGACACACGCAAATTACGTTGTAGGAGCAACTACTTTTGGTTTAATGATTTGGCATTCATCATGAGCGTGGTCACGGTAGTGCAATAGGATGACCCTAAAACAAAAAATATTGAAGAATTTAAGCAAACTTGAAACATTTCATTTAGGTATTAAAGCATATGGACCAGCTTGGCGTCGTCGTTTGTATCTCGAGAGCGGCGGACCAGCCGGCGTTGACTTTCATCAGATCCAAACAAGATATGCGTTTAAGAAATGAACTATGCGAAGAATAAATATGTTGCTAACACCTTTTCAGTCAATAGTTGTGTAAAATGTTGATTATTATGTGTTAGTAAGAAGTACGTTTGAAATAAGTAGTTGCTAGAAAATTACAGAAGGCTGAAAGATAAAAATTATTATATAGAAGTAATACAAAACTTTACACTCCATGGTCGTACTAATCAAATTGTAAAATGTTTTCCCCAGACTAACATATAATATTTCTTGTACTTTACACGACAGTTTATAAAGCGTTCCATAGAAATTCACAGTTCCACTGACTCGCCTTCAGGCGTTTAAATCATTATTAATCAGGAACTCCTCATTCATATTGCGGTGTATTATTTAGGAAACATTGTTTGATGTAGATTTGTTCCATCTTTTCATTATAAATCTGATTACAAGTTAATATAAATGTAGATAAAAACCTTCGTTAAGCCTTATTCGAAGGGAATTAAATACTCAGAGTTTAACAAGAAGATCATCAGCTAAATCAAGCATCCCAACTATGACCAAATATCTATCTTTATAACAAAACTAGACACAACATCCCGGAAATTATCTTCATTTAAGAAAAGAATACTTCAGATACACTTTTCATCCTAGATTTCTAAAAAAGGTGAACAACCTTACTCAATTATAAACAATATCAATACAAGAATTCTACCAGCATTTATTCGGAGAGGTTAATGTATCGAGACTTTCAATTCATTGGCATAAGTACTCATTTATCCTCTTGGCGTGGATTTGTAAAATACTTTATTATTTGAGATTTTTGATTCCTGATTGAAATTTGAGATGTTTCTCCGACAAGCTTGACCAACATCAGCGCCCGATCATTAATTTATACAGTTTAAAACGTTAAATCTTTGAATTTTGCGTGAGAAAATTTAGGAATTCATGAATATTCATTATGTTTAGTAGGTACATAAGACCGTCGGTTAGGCATAAAGCTCATTCCCAGAAAGTTCATCCCCTCTTTTGTGTTAAACTATACTTCTAGAATGTAGAAACATTTTCAGATGAAGCTTGGTATTCCGATCTTGTTCGTTGCTTTGCTGGTGTCTTGCTATGCCAGTAGACCACAACCAATTCTTCGAGTATGATTTATGTACGGAAATTCTTAAAAAGACAAAATAGAACTGTGCTCGTGTCCAGTTACTTTTATTGGCTTTAAACAAATATTATTTTGTTCCTACATTTATTTGTAACTAACTCATTTTTATTTAGTATCTCAAATCATATCCTCATGCTATACTACGTGTTGTGAAACCAAAGGTGGATGATGATTTCGTAAGTGATTCATGTTTGTCCCTTGAAATATTACTTTTCAAGTTTTGCCATACAGTTGTGTTATTTTGCTTCTGAACTATATTTAGAGAATTGAAACCAAGCCCCCATTCAAAATACTTAAATATCCTCTGCTACTAGATTCCAGAGAAATGGGTCGGGCCCAAGTGATTGCCGAAAACTGACCTTAGGCCGTAACACACTTTTTTCAAAACACACTATATTGGTAAGGGGGCCCTGAGATGATTTTTCAATTTTTTTATTTCAACGATCGGGCCCGGCCCGGCTCGGTCCGGCTCTGAGAAGTCCTCTAGATTTGTCTGGCAATTTGATAATAGAATACTTTCTAGTATTTATGGCTGTCCAGAATAAGTGACACCTACAATCCACCACTAAAAGAGGGAGAAGTAAAACTCGACTACAGATATGATGAATGTGAAGATGTTGTAAGTATTGTATTCAGAAATGCATTTATTAACTTTTCTGTTTTTCAAACTTTTTGACGGAAACCAAGAAATGCATTTTGTAGCAAACTTCTATTGATGCTCTTATATAATTTTAAACAAAGCTGATTATGAGACTTACATATTTCCAGGAAAAGTGGTTCAAGAGGTCAAGGCCGGAAACCGTATCAGGCCCACCTATGTACAGCGTTGCTGACCTGGTAAATATATATACCAAAATATACCAAAATTTATTGTCTTTGAACAATTGTTTGGAAACAACCACCACAAAACTAACGAAGTCGCATTTTCTTTGAACCTGATTAAATTTAAAAGTAATATGCCGAATTTTAATTGGTTTTTCTTGGATTAATATTTTTTTCTCGATTTCTTCGTAGGCATTTTCAAAAAAAAAGGATCTAAAATGACTTTCCTCAACTATTTTAGCGTGCCTATTATGACGAGAACGAAATTATTCAATATGGAAACGGTCTTAATGCGGTGAGTAAAAATGCACTGAACAGTGTTTTATAATCGCTCATATCACGCAATAACTGTAGTTTCTGGGCCGCAGGGTTTCTGCCATTCATTCCGGAATCTTTTAAGCAGAGACGGCTCCTTTCTAACATTCAATCTTCGGATACACGACACGTTTTACGCGTTTCCGGAATGTCATAATATTCCAGACACTATCCTCAAGCACAATCATTCACATTTTATATGAAAACAGTATTAATAATAATTTAGGAGTGCGACAGAGCGCAAGCCATACTGGATTTGGATACGAAAATAAAAGTTGGAGAAAGCCTGGTTAGTCTTTTGGTTTAGTTTCTGTTTACCAAATTAGCATCAAATATATGGCCAGAAAAATAAAAACGAACCCTCATCAACAAAATTATGATTTGGTACATAGCATATAAAAACCATATTTTAGGACGCATACTTGAACAGAGCCACGACTATTGTCCGAAGTTTTGCCGTGAGAGATGATAGTCCCGAGATTCTAAGACATCAGCCAGGAGAGAATCTGGTAGGTAATTTGTGCAATTGTTTATTTATATTTTACGAAACACGAGATCACAGATATTTGGAGGATGAAGTGAGACGAAGAGACCATAGGGAGCCAGGACTCCATTGCACATCACCTGGGGAGCGGAGGCGGGGGATCAGAAATATACAAGAATTCTTTCTTTGGGGCGGATTCGAACAATCGACCTCGAGATTATGAGGCAAAGCTTCTATCCACTGGGCATGAAAAATGCAATGCCCTGAAATTCTGTTATTAAAAAACTTGAAACACTTTGATATATAATATATTTCATTTTTGAGGAAGGTTTTTATCCAGGGAACAGAAATACATACATTCTGGCCTTACACTAATCCGTTTTATAATACCTGAGAAAAGGAAAAATAGCTTAAATCAGGTTTTACAATAACATCAATATCAACATTCGAACTACTAAAATCATAGTGAATTTTAAATATGAACCCCAGTAAAAGTATGTGATTCAGGATGATTGGTTTAAGAGAGGAAGTGTTGAAATAACTGGTACCCAAATTCTACCGTTTTCGATTCTCTATGGTAAAGATTTGGTAGGTGCTTATATCATATAAGTTATATGTTATTTTGTGTTGAAAAGTTATGCTCAAAAAATTATGAATCTACTTTAATGCTAATTTTGTGATGTAAGAAAATATGAAACCAAGAAATTGTTTTACCCGGTGGAAACTTATACTATTTTGTATTGTCTTACAATTTTTACCTAAAAATTAGACACAAAATTCAAGTGGTTTTCCTTATAACTTCAGATAGCATGGTTCAACAGGAACTCTCCCAGGAAACAGCCTAAAATAGATGAGCTGGAAATACAACAACTACCAGTTCGTTTCAATCCACCGCGCAGTAGGAACACGAAGGTAGTGGCATATTGTTAGCATTTTACACGCGGAAATATTTTTTGGGTTTATCAGGCCATATTTTAGTTTTCTCAAAAAATGCTGCCAACATTAAGAAAATATTGGAATTTTGTAATTAAAATTACAATTTGTAAATCTAATTATATAGATAAAAAATAATACAAAATACAATGTTTGCCTTTGCAGAATGTTGTTAGTGAAAATCCAGTTTTGAATGATGAACCCGTAGAGTCTCCAATGTACTATGATGACTCTTTCCTCCCGAATGTACTAAACAAAAAGGTATAATCAGTTAGTTTTTCTTATTGTCAAGTTGATTATATGATTTGAAATACCTAGCTACGATACAGCAAAAACATACGTTTTACTGCTCTCAATAGAATTGCGATGGCTTTTCAGGATTTAAATCAACAACCCATTTTGCAGATTGTGGATTCTCCGGTATATGCGGAAGCGTTGTCTGACCCAGACGCCCGTCTAGCGGGAGAAAGTCAGGTTTGAATTACACTATTCGAAATAATAAGCGATTTCACGAAAATAACTCTACCCTTACAAACACAATGTTTTCGTTCTATGTATTCAAGGCACGGTGCACTCCACAATTGTTTCTCGTTTTTAATGTCTTAATTAATAGATATATACTTTCTGAGTTGAAACATGAAAACCGAATATTTTATATTGCTTTTGAGCAAAGTTATTGCCTTTTGAAAAGTCTGTTTAGGATATGAGTGGGAGGAGATTTGGTTGACACTTTTGAGTTGATAACCAGTGGTCGTAGTATAGAAGCACCCGGATGAGTGCCCGGGCAGTTTTTAGCCTGCCTGGGCAACAATTCTCAACTGGTCGGGCAGCCAAAAACTGCCCGGGCACCCAACCGCTGTTTCTATACTACGGCAGCAGAACTGCGCACATATAGCCCTGTCGCAAATGTCAAAATGCAGAAAAAATGTTATTCTTATTAGAGTTTGTTTATTTCAGTTTGATTGGGAGATAAGAACAGGTCGTCTGATTATTGATTGAAATTTGAAAAATTTTAAATTTTAATTCTTAAAATAAAGTTATAACAGTTTTTCCACCTTCGTATTCTTGTCTTGAATTAATATTTGAATTATCAATAATAATTTTTGAAGGCATTTTCAATTTTTTTTTTCAAAAATAGAGTTTTCTGGGCGAAGAGCTCCCATTTCGCGGTCCTATGAACAGCAATGCCGAACACTTGCCGTCAGTGGTGGGAATTACCGACCGAGATCACGTTCCTCAGCATTGGCCCTTAGCCCGGCCCGGCCTGTGAAATTCTCACACCAAATCAAGGCTCATACGGGTGATGTAAATGTTGGAGGCATCTTTAGTATTGTATAAGTTATCCATTACCTTGATCATATTTTACTAGTTCTATGTTTCTGACCTTCAACTTTCGTAACTATGTTCATGTTGTTATAAGATTGTACCCCTGTTGCATTTTTTTTGTTTTTCTAAAAAACAGCATAATGTTGACCACCCTGCATTTAAGTACTATATACCCAGTGGAGTTAGTGTTGTATGATAGATGTGCGCCTAGAATAAAAGAGCCCAAAAACTGAAGACAGCTAATGGCATATTGTAAAAACATCAGAGTTCCGCGGAGAAGAATAGTCGTATAGTAGTTGGACAATTGTCTAACATTCAGAGCTAATTTGATAATCGCAGTCTGTGATGCTAGTCCCCTTTGCAAGTTTCTTTTCGGGAATGTTGCGGGTGAATATGTGATGTTTCATTCAAAATATTGAACGCCTCTGCTTCCCATGATAGCTAGCGGTAGTTGACCATATTTCATGAAACAAATAAAGTAAATACATTTTTAATTTCATTTTAATTTCGAAGATACTCTCTCCTAAAGCTTTCCGTTTCTTTTTGGAGTTGTTTTCTATTTCCAGCACAAGTTTAAGCTGTCTTTCATCTTAGTGAATTCACTCTTTTCTTCAATAGAAGAGCCCCCCGGACAACAACAAACACATTTTTCTTTCAAAATAGAATTCTTAATCGGCTGGTCCGTCGACCAAGTCCGAGTATAGCATGAAAAGGACAACTGAGATTGCACATTCAGTTTTCAGTGTTATTCACAAAATCAATGTCAGATTGTGTCTCAACTACAAACCATAAATGCTTGATGTAGTCAGCGCCGAGAGTGATAATATGTCACTTACGTATTTTTAAGATTTTTAACTTCGCATCTGCATGCAAATTGCACGAGCGTACCTGCAAAGTTCAATATTATACGAAGAGTAGCCGCCAGATGCTGGCGCGGTGCTCGCAAAATGGGCTCAGACGAGCGTTGAATTCTTTATACTCCATCATCACTCTTGTCGCCGACTAAACAAAGTTTTTCTAGCTACTTTGCAACCTACCATAACTCAGTTGCTTACTTTATTGAACTGTTTCAAGCAACTACATGCTCACTGGTAGGCCCAATATTTAGTTTCACTGGCGACAGCAAGGAATGTCCTAAAATTCCAGAAACTACATGATTAGAACTTTGTTTAACATATATCAATGTTTTCTGTATCAAGAGTCTAACCTACTTATTTTAAAAACATTTGCGTATATTTATATATTTTATATTTTGGATCATTTAGAGATATAGTCAACGACATTTAACATCCCATTATTACTCGTGAATTTTACTATATATAAGTTACTAACCTTTGGTTTTTATAGATTGTTTTTAATTTATAGAACCCTTCTAATTGGCCGTACCCACTGCTCTATTTGATTGCGTCATAATCCAAAACGACTGAGAGCAGCCCTTAGCGAGTAAACAAATTGCCCTCGGGCATGAGAACCACAATTTATTCTAATTTCTAAATAATTTATTGAACTAGAGAGAACGACATAGGTTTTTGTACCCATTTGAAAAGTTATTTATTTTTTAATTAGTGATATTGATAGATCACAATAACCAGTTCAAACATTCAGTATTTATAAAATTGAAGATATAATGTTTTGATTCAATAGCTTTGTGAGGCTCGGTTTATGTTATACTCCTTTTTAACTTAGCCAAATGTTTTAATAGTCTTCAACTTGGGTAAATTACAGATTCCTCAATAAGTGCAGCAGATTCGTTACTATACTATCAAATTTTGGCATCAAAACTTTTATTTTAGAAATCATATTTATATTCATTGTTTTAGTTTAGATGGTTTGTCCTCAAACACTTAGAACAGACGAATATAATCATTATTCTAAACAATCGCTCCAGTTTTTTAGCAAAACTTTCACAGGAGTACCCAAAACTGTGCACCTCACCGTGTATAGCTTAGAATAGCTAAGCATAGACTGTTTCGCCTCCTCACTCCTTTTCTTGAAGCACCCATTTCTAGTATTTCTAATCTCGGATGTAGCTGTTTTTCGAAAAGACTACTTTTGTTTTGCCGCGTCGTCGCATGCTCCGCCTACCCTAAAGAAAATCGGATTTCCACCGAAAATGTGTACAATTCAAGTTGTTTTCTCATTTTATTGTTGGAGATTCAATTAATAAAGTTCTTTGAGGCCAGCAGCTTCTCTGAGACAAAGAAGCCAAACGAAAATAGTGCGCTTCAAGAGATCCGACGCATTTGAAAAATATACAGTTTTGGCCAGTTTAAACAGTACATTTTAGTCGCACAATTTGATTACTCCTTTGTCATGATATCATCAAAAAGTCTGAGAATATGTTTTTCAAGGCCTATTTTTAATTCAAAAGACATTTTATATATCGTTTAATTATTGTTTGTTTTTATGCGAAAATACATTAGATAATCCAAATCTACTTACTAATAATATATCCATCAGAAGATAAATATTTATACGTTTTTTGATTTGTATTAGTTATTTTCCTCTTCTTATCATTAAGGTTCAAACAATAAGTTCTATCTTTTCTATTCTTTGTTACTCGGTTTCTCTTATTTCTGCTTGAAACCTATTATTTTTTGTTGATGCAGTTTGCGAACATAATCTTAATGTGAGAGCTTCATCACGTTTTTATTACTTGTTTTTGCGACCATTGGCCTAATTACATTTTGATCCAGGAACAACGTGGCACGGTGTTATTTACAGTAATTCTTTTGAACCGGATAAAAAATCCCTGGAGCTTCTCTGGCAAGAAGACAATTCCTGACCTTGCGGAGGGTATCATAGAATAGAATTGTTTACTGGCTTCAACGTTTTTTATGTAGTTAGATAAATAATTGCCACGTTTACTTGTATTTTACTTTTAACGGTAGGAAAGTAGGTTTGAATAAAACAAAACATTTTCGACTTTCAAGTTTATTGAGCTGAAACCACATTGAACTGAATATTATATCTTATATTCAAAGAAATTTATAAACATGATCAGTGTCTGTCTTACTGACGAGCCGAGGACATTAATCGGAACCTTTTTCATATGGGGAAACGAAATGGTTCCACCAAAAATATAATTTAACAAATTTAGTACATCACATTCAATAGTTTCATGTATATCACATGTTTATATATTATTTATTTATTTGCTATTACTATAGAGAAGAAACATTCCGATTATATAGAAACTCTTGCATGCTAACTTTTCACTAAATCTTTATATTAGGCAATTTTTTGTAATTATGCGATCTGTTGTGAAGGTTTAACCAACCAGATTCGTTGTTATTTGGCCCACGCTGGGCTACTGGATAACCCATAAACTGATATCAAGATGTATACTGAAAATAAGCAAAGATTTAACATTCTAAATTTAACTTTCTTAAAGTTTTATAAACTTCATATTACACTATCCAATACTTCGTGAATACTCTTTGGTGTCAAGATGTTCGGGTGGATATCCATCATGCGACTGCTGCTAATTACGCTATGCCCCTGGGTTGAACTTTTGTTTTCTTGGGTTTTCCATGAAAACACGAGACAAAATTGTATAAATAACGAGCCAAGCGGATTCTTTTATTCAATGTTTACGCATAGAAGCCAATAAGATTCTGTACTCTTGCAGAAAGTATAATAATGCACATGGGAATTTGGGAGCCCCCTGCAGACGATGTTGCAAAATTATTTGTGCAGAAGTATAAATAGTAAAATTAAATGAAGTAATCAACTTAGATTTATTCTCAAATTATTAAATTAGATTAGAGTTGCAGAATTTTTGATCAAGCGAAACATTTCTGTTGCATAAAACTTTTGGCATCGAAACTGGGTTGGTAATACTGGATTACCAATTTTTAGTGTATGGTTGGCGCTTC
Organism: Phasmarhabditis papillosa; assembly: GCA_034691345.1. NCBI lineage: Eukaryota > Metazoa > Nematoda > Chromadorea > Rhabditida > Rhabditidae > Pellioditis > Pellioditis papillosa. Next base: position 13,618 of record JAQGAV010000454.1, read on the forward strand.
TTATTTCCACACAATAAGAATCACCAGGACTAAAGAATGCAGATACAGTTTTTTTTTAGAATGCAGGGACTGCTTTTAAGATTCTAGGTGCAAATATTGAAATATGTCGAATTCCCGCAAACCGCTTAGCGGTGTCTTATACACTAGTTATTTTTACAAATATTGAGTAGCAAAGTAGTTTTCATTGCATATTATGTCATTTTACTTGCCAAAAACCTACTGTTTAACCTTTCACGAACAATTATTTCTACATCAGGAAGTGACGAAAATCAGGAAAACTTTGGAAAGAGTACAGCGAGACTAAAACTAACGGTCCAACTGTACTTTCGTTCCGTATGGAAACATTTGGAAACCATAGGGTCGAATGGTTTGCTTTCTGAGCTATCCAAGTAGACAAACCAGAATCCGTTTGTTTTACAATAGTAAAATAGGCATAACGTTTACGAAACCATGTGAAAATTCTGTTAACTTTAACATTTATTTTCAAAAATCTGCACTTAGCTCCACTTTTCATGTCTGAGCAGCTTTATGTGACTCTAAGAATTTCTATTCATAGATTTTTCGATGAATTTTCAATTCTAAACTTGTTTTTACTCTTTTGAAGACAATGTTTTTACGAAACTGTTTGTATTACTTTTGAACACTTATGCAACGCTTCTTATTAAATATATTATAGGATTATCTTTACGGTTCGGTTGCCAAAATTCTGATTTTTTCTTAAATAGGAATCACAAACAAAATAAACTTCTCACTCCCTCGCAAAATTTGGGTACTTTTTCTTCTTTTTTCGTATACTATTCAAACCCACAAATCTTTCTTCCGCGTACGTCCGTCTGTCCCTAAGGAGACTGAAATTCATTAGCGCCCTGCTCGAAATCATATTTTATCCAAATGTAAGAAGAAGATATGCAACTTCCTTAAAGAAAAGAATTGAGAGACCAGAGCTCAAATTCTTGAGATCCGTTGGTTTAGACTTATACAATTTTGGTTGATGTAGACGGCGGACCAATCGCTTGCAGCTAAAGAGTTAATAAATTTAAATTAGAGCATATATTTGCTCTAATTGCTCTTTAATAAACCCTAATAAATTTGCAGTCGTACCGTAAACCCTGGCAAGCGATTAGCCCGCAGACTATACTAAATTCTAGTCTAAAGTGGTCCCAATAAACGCTGCGAGAAATATAGTCTAATGAATAGTGAATTCGGTTATTCGAGAAATTGGGCAACTTCTTAGGCTGTTTTATAGTAAGACAACTACGAATATTCCTATCCTAATCATATTATATTCATTCAGTTAAGTATGAGTTCTCGGTAACAAAGCCCAATTTAAGAGTTCAGTTTTCAAAGGATTCTCCGCTGCTTGCCAAGGATATATGTCAATGTTCCTCTACATAGTTAGCTATTCAGTTTGAATGAATAACTTATTAGCGAAATTTCGTCATAACTTGTAGTGAATTGGTCTTCCAAAGATCCATTAGAACTCTGTCTAACGAAATTCCTGTTTTAACTCTAGATGTTCTGATTTCGGGTGGTGATCTATTAAACATGCTATTCAAAGATAGATAAAATGTGTTCCGAAACATTTCATTTTCGTATTCGCCAAACTGAGCTTAATATTAATAGCTTTAGGACTACATATGCGATAGTACAAATTGTACGTAACTGGAACACAAATTATTGTTTACAGATACGCTTTCAGCTACTACGTATAATGTACTACAAAATGGATGTTTTCGCTAATTCTTGGCATCCGCTTTCTTTCTCTCGGAAATGACTTGTTTTGCTCGCTTGTAAACTAACAATTATGACAATATACTATGAATTTCTGTTGACAATGGGTTGCAAAAGATATTGGCAATTAACGCTAATCTTACTGAAAGTAGCATTCATTCTCTAAAACTTAACTTTCATTATCAATGCTTCCAGAACTGCAAGAATTGGATCAGTATATGTTGTAAATTCGGCTTTAAATCACAACTATATGCCAAAGGTCAGTAACAAGAAATCTTCTGTAACTCATACATATTTTTATAGGACCAAAATGATCTGAAACTCGAAAACACTTCTTTTTTATTTCTGTTTTTTCTTTTCGTAACACGCTGTCTTTATATCTAATAGGCCGACATATATGCTGAAATAGGCTACGATAGGTTGTTTACTCCATCTAAAGTGTTGTTATTCGCTCTAAGGATACATTTATTTTGTTGATATTACTTAAATCTATGTTTTTCTTAATATGATGTGGCTTACAAACAGGGCTTCTTATGGTTATTGCTGTCATTTCTATTTGTTGTGGAGAACTCTATAAGAAAAAATTCAAAGAACTTAATTAAATATCATTTACAGTACTTTTCGAAAACTTTTCCATATTTAGTACCCAGAAAAGCAAACCACAATATATTATGTAGTCATAGACATTTGAAATATTGCGTTTGCTGATATAAAGAGATTCATATAAAAATAGCTGATTTTGCAAGAGAGAATGTTCAAACACTAAATACACAATTAAATATCAGCCTTCTTTTTATTAGTCTAATCAACTATCATAATAATCTCATACATTACAATTTCAGTGATTCAGTAGATATTAAGGATTTAGTTTGTTTTTCTAAGTTTATATAGAGATCGGTATACCTAACTATAAGTTCTATTCACAGATTGCTTGCTCGAGCCAAAATCCAATGAAATTGCATATCCGTATTATATCACTTTTTACTCCAATCCTCCATTTTAACCTTTTACCAATTTCATTCAACAGAGTTCAATTTCAAGTGATTCGGCAGATATTAAGAATGAAATTGTCATTTGTTTGTTTTTCTAAGTTTTATGTTTGTGTGGACAGCATCATTTACTTCATGGGCACATCTGTTAAGTTCAATACCACCACTCAGATATCAAAACAATTTGAGCCCAGCCTCGAGAATAAGTCTAATTTTTTCGTTGATTAATTACTGTTAGTACTACTTTTTTCGATTATTAATTGTTCTTCTGCGAAAAATTCTCGTGTTTTTGCATTGATAACTACTACACTACCGCTTTCGGATTTCAAATGTTTCAGATATAGATTAATTTATTCGCAATCAAGTATTTTCGTGCCATTTCTTTTAACTTTGTATTATATAAATAATTTTAATGTAAACCTTTTTACCTTTTGTTTTTCAATTCCATCTTCCTTGAAAACAAGACCTACGGCTTTATTAGGAGAATAATACACAAGTTCCCGAAATTCTACCATAGCCACGGTGTTTCAAGTGCAGCATACCAAGACTAACCGATGTTTTTGTAAGACGATAGAAGAATAAGCCACAGAATACAGTATTTTCTGAATAAATTACTGGTGTGATTCTTGTTATCCCAGTGAAGGATCCTTAGATTCCATTTTAACCCTTGTTTTGAACTCAATTGTTACTTGTTTCTGCTGTGAAACAATTTAACAGCAACTGCTGAAGTCCCCTGAGAGTGCGAAATTTGCCAATCAAGAGATGTGTAAGATAGCTCTTCAATTGCGAAAATAAAACGAAGAACAAAAACAATGTCTTTAAAAACACAGCAACATTTAGATTACTACCAAAGAACAAAATTGAGCCCAACTAAGCTTGCGAATATATTGAGTATTAATCTTTTATGAATTGAGTTCTTCAAAATATTGTGTTTTATTTACAAAATCCATTGATCCATTTTATTTATAAAATCCAAAATCCCCGATAATAAATTATAGTTCATCCAGATTGCATAGCTAAAGAGAACGGCGGAACTTTTCAAATTCGCAATATCTGGCCATCGAAAAGCATTGAAAAGGGTAGATTAAATTTTATAGTAGTTCGAAAAACTTCAATGTCTTAACCTTGTTCCTGAGAACTTTTCCCCACGTATTAAAAACGATTAGCTTATATTCTGAACAGGAATACCCAAATTTGGAAAAGTATAGAATATACTATGTCTTTCTATCAACGATCACATTCAACAGATTTACTAGCTTTCTACAAAACATACATCTTATTTACAGTTGGGTGCAAACCCTTAATAATAAAAATAATAAACCTTTAGGTTTGATTCCGCTGTCCTCTATCCTCTACTAATCACATGCTTACTGCATTCGACTCCCACACTCTCTGGGGCTCGCAGCATTCATGAATATTAAGAAAATTATTCTGAATTCGTAATATCGCAGGTTCTTTCTCTAATATTTGTGTTGCAACTTTGTGAAATATCAAAGACATCTGGTTTTTGTTCGTGGGAAAATGCTCAGCCTTACTTCGATTCCATAAAACAAAACTTTAGCGATCTTGGTACAATAGTTGTTATGTACAATGTTTAGAGGCTAAGGGCTTATTATCTAGAATTTTTCCAAAACAATCTTTTCTAATGAGTATACAAATCGAGAGTTGCGAAAAGATGTTTGGCCTTTCTAGGGTTATTTAGCTGATACAAACATGTTTTGCTCACAAATCTTCTAACACGAGCATCGTTTACCGAATATTTTTGCATTAATAATCTTTTATGGACCCACATTTTGCGATTCCTTGTTATTTGCTACCTTCCTACTCATTATAATAGTTGAGCAGAATTGCAAAGTTTCTGTACTGATCTCTCCATTTTCCTTGTGCATGTCAATGTATAGGAAAAGCTATTCTCAGTAAACTGTAAACTCAGGTTACTATTTAAAAGTTCGTGGTTCCCAAATGTTGTTTTAAAGTCGTAAAAGTTGTCCACCCACACTTGGTCAATTAGCATTTCGTCAATTCATCAAGTGGTTTAGTGGCGAAGAGCCGGCTAGGATAAGCAGCGCAATGACGTACTTTATAAAAATAAAAATACACTTTATTGATACTACCAGTACAGATTTAAAAACAATTTTAAATAGAATCCCATTAGAACTTATCTTTTATCTAGATATAAAGTATCTGGACTTTATACGGATTCCAAAAGTTTCCACCACCGGTTTACTTATGCACTACACCTAGGTGCAATGAATATAGCTAATGATCATCATATGTTCAGAAATTTCGGATCATAATTGTGGTTTCACTCTTTGCGATATAATCTTATATAGGCGGCACCTTAATTGGATTTTCAGTGCAAGGAACATATTAGTGCGCCATGAATCTTATGCTACAAGATTTGGCAAAATGTTAGATTTCTTATGAAGTCTGATTTTGTTTTCACCATGCAAAGATCCATATGTTAGTTAGTTTGTATTGTAAACTTTCGATTATTAAGTATACTATCATTATGTCTTGTTATTTATTTTTTATTAATAAGACAATAATCACCGAACATTATAGTCTACGGACAAATCTCATGTAGTTTAAAGGTCTATTTATTATAAGGCGAGCGCACAATTATGTCGGTTGCTTGTACATATTCTTTTGCTTTCCTTGCTCCTTCTAACCTCTGCAAAGGAATCATCCGTCGACTATACTGACTCTTGCAACATGTAACATTCTAACCGGTAGCACTGAATTTCTATCCGATTTTGATATTTAAACGATGATTGTGTACTTGTTCTAATGACTTCTTTGTAAATCGTTCAAATATAGAGAAAGCTATATTAAATTAGAAGAAAACATGGACTTTTGAGTTAACCATGCATACAAACGAGTCTCGGACTATAATATGCTTTCTATTTATAAGTCTAACTTTGATTACAAATTGCAATGCTTAACCATTCCATTCGAAGCATCTATATGTTGGTTGGCAACAATATATACACTATGTATTAATATCCTACTCATTCTCCCGTTCTGTATTTTTTGTTAACAAAAATTTTGTTAAAAAAACAAATACGCCATTTGGAATATCCCGTTGTGTACAGTTTTCATTTAAAATAAAAGTTAATTCTTGAAAACATGTCTCTCAATTGAAAATTTTGTCCTATTTTTCTACGAAAATATAAAATGAGAAAACCACCGACAGCTCACTTTCTTCTCTGAAAGCAGCCCTTGAAATTGGCATTCATTTCGAAACTTTCTTGTTTTCTTTTGTGGTTGGTGAGCGGTAAAGTACAACTTTGTCTATAAATTACTGGAAATAATGAACATGTCATGTCTACCGTATAAATTAGGAAAATGATGAATGACTTATCCATGGGATAATTTGGAAATGGCCAGTTACTGACAAGCCGACTTTAAAAAAATTATCTGGATATTTTCTTGAGTAAGAATCTGCAACATGGTTTGCCAGGAAGTTGCCTATTGATTTCCTTATGGTTAGAATTACTGGTCCTTTCCCTATAACAGTCATACTTGTTTTCAGTACGAACGACTAGGTACTCTTATATGAATCTCAAATCATTCAAAGCTGTAAATGAGACAAGAATGAATGTATGATATAACAGCTATTTCTTTTAATTCGAATGTTTTGCCTAAAAACTTGGTCTCAGAAGTTTCTTTAAATCCAAATCTCTCTCTAATAGCTGTCTAAATGTTAAGAGGACTCTTCAAAGCGTCAGAGGACACGATGCTGGAAAGTTCAGTGAAATCAAAAAGCATACATGCGTTTTTTAAACATCTCAAAAGATTGTTGATTGATAGTCGGGTGTTGAATATGGCTAACGACTACTGCAAAGTTTGATAAATTTAGAGGAAATTTTTTTTTGTTTGAAACATTTTCGATATAAGGTAATATAGCTCCAACTTTGGAGAACAGATTATCTTGCTTGTGTAGGTAGGCACCAAAAAACTGAAAGCTATATGCAAATCTGGAATGTTTGTTTTTGTTTGTTCTATTGCCTCACATTAAATCACTAATAACCTAACTACAGAGTGTTAATATACAAATTTAAAGCATTTCTCCAATGCAACATTTTGTTCAAAACATCATTCTTTTTTATTTTGGATTAACTGACCATGATTTTGTTGCTTTTAAAACGGCATGTAAGGATGCTTTCAGACGTTTTCTATTAGACATTATTTTGATATATTCTTTTATTTTGTTTGTTCTTCCTGTCTTAAATTATTCCTAAGTGATTTTTCTTCTAGGAATGAATGCTGTTTACTCATGTAAGCAACAACAATTGTGACTCGTCTATTGTCTGACTTTATACGCCAAGAGCCGTCTAGGAACACACGCGAACTGAGGGCCTTTAAAGCATATCCTCAGAGAAAAGTCGCTTTGCCTGAAATTGTAAATATATGTTGATTCTGAATGTTTTTCTAAACTGACTAATAATTCGAAGTTTAATGAAAGAGATTGAGACTATTTGGAACTTTAAAAGATGCGAATTTCTTCTCTAAAATAATAATAATAATATTTATTGCCAGAATCGCAGATCAAATTTTGTTGTGTATTTCATTAGCGCTGGGTAATCATATTTCTGAATATTCTGGGATCATCTCTTGCTATTCTTTGCCAAGCAACACCAATTCTTCCAATTGAAATGGTTGCTGCAATGAAATCTTCTTCTCTATCACAATTATCAAACATACTTGCTTTTCGGATAACTACGCAATGAACAATTTCTTTAGTTTTGATTTAACAGTTTGTAAGACAGTTCCAAAAAGTAAAGTCTGCTAGTTTATTACAAAAGCAATTCTGAAACAATTTAGATACTTTTTTCGACGCGTTAACCAATTTCTGTTTTGAATTCCATTTTTAAAAGTTTTCCTACAAAACTTAGCCAACACTTCAAAATTTCTGTTTTTCCAAATCTCAAAACTTCCTCTTCTCGAGTAGGTGTTGTAGTGTGCGTTCGATTCACTAATCACCTAATCCCTATATCCGTGTATTTCATTATTTCATTGACGAATATTCATGAATAAGCGTCATAAACAACTCAAAATTATATTAGGAATATAATAAATCAAGTTTCACTATATTTGTTTGTTGTTGAAACGTCTCGAGTTGTTAGTAAATGGTTATATTTTTGTTAAATAGGCGGTTTTCGAACGAGCCGATCCAAGCCTAGCCAAGAAAATTTTCAAATTTACGAACTCGAGCGGCCTGTTCTTCTTGTTGAAAAATATTTAGCTGATCTAGCCGTGTTTTTGGTCTTCATCAAACGAAGTAACTACAAACATTTTGCGACCTTGGACCTCCATCTTTTTTTCATTTTATGATTTGCACAGTTTCAATTTTAGCTCAATATGCTAAATCTTTCAATTGGAAGAGGTACTTTTCCCGCAAACCTATTTGAAGATCAATTTTGAGCCAATAATGCTAATGTTAGGCATAATTACGAGAACAAAATGTAACATCCTGCTTTATTTTCTTTAAAGCTCTCATTCATGTTTCAAAAGCTCAAAGTTTCGTTGAAAGATAATAGTTTACTAACATACCTGCTCATAATTTCATAGAAACATGTGCTGAATTGCGACAAGACTACTCAGGTGTGCAAATTCTTTACACTTTTGCAATAAAATGTTGCAAGCCGCTTTAAAACATTTGTGGTTTAAGGGATATGCAATGTTTCAAAAGTATGAAAAGGCTTATAATTGTTAGAATTGGCAATCGTCGCAATTTAAGCAGATTATTTTACAGATATAATTATTAGAACTATATAACTACCAGATATATAAATCGCCTATTTTTATGTCGGAAACCAATTCACGTACAATGCAATTATATTTTAGGAAAATGTTAATTTTGCTATTATCCATGACTTGACATTTCCTCTACTTCTTGTTGCCCGAACCGCTTTCTAACCAACAGCACCGAAATTTTGAAAGCAAATATATTGAAGACAACTTTATTTCTGACGACTTGCCATTATTTTAGCAACTTTTTAACTCTTAGGCCGATTTCGGTCATTAGCATTTACCTGTATTCTTGACATTACATATAACTTATCTGCTCTTTCAAATGTTTAACTTAAACAAAGTCAGAAGTCAGTTTTCCCTCCTAAAATGGATGAAACCCACTACTTCCTTAGGCTCATTGGCCGCGGTTTCCGGCGGATCCTTTTTTGGGTTCGGACGGCATTTCCGGTAGTTTGTTAGTACTGCACGCTATAATTGCAACAGAATTATAAATGAGCGAAAATGATGTTTAGTCTTCTTCTTTACAAAACTAACTGACAACAGTTTTAGGCAATAACAAACTGCAAAATTTTATTCATAGATCAACTCGTCGGTAAATTTTATCATTTGAAACGTTATTTTCTAATCTTAATATTTAAGTTAGTCATGAGTGAGTGTATTAACTACAAATAAAGTTTCATTGTTTTTTAACTAGCGGTACTACTGAAAGTGCTACCATGCTAAACTGGTTAACATTTCTTTTAAGCAACCAGGTGAGTGTCTATAATATTAAGAATACATTGCAAGCTTTAGTTAAGTAAACTATATAACTCAGAAATAAAACAAAATGCCAAGAGAGCATCTCCTGTATTCTTTGTTTTTATGTGTAGCAATATAGCATTTGTATGCTACACACTTCCCAATTTGTACCTACATTCCCAGGAATGTACTTAATATACGTGCCAAACCCAATTTTGTGACGCAGAACCCTAATACGCATCTGAACCATTCACTTTTTGACATTTTTGTATGCCATAATAGTAGTTACTGAACGTTAGGTAATACATCCTTAACGTATTGTTTAATTTTATTATGCTGAAACTTTCTAACAAGTTAGCTGAGCAATGCTCAAGCAAAACCGTTTGACAAACGCAGATGACTTGGGTATCTTAATTCTAACTTTCTTATTTGTGAATTACTAAGGTTCATAATTTAGTTATAACTGGAAATTAATCTTGTTCTATATCTAATGGAAATGCGCTACTATTTTAATAAAATTAAATGAATATATTTCGAACAGTCAGAAATACTTTTTCGAATTTCCCGGGTCAAGATTGTCAGATTGCTCCATGCTCCAACTGCAAAAAATATCTCTCAAAAATCACGAGATTTGATACGCATCCGTTATTAATTATAATGCATTAAATAGATGAAACTAACAAGTTTTTCTTAGAAGCCACGCCCCATCATTGCTCAGATTTCATCAACCATTGCCCTTATCGTAGTCCAAATGTTTCACCTTTCAATAAGACCCTATCAAATCTGCATTCAGTAGTGGATGACCCCAAGCGAAATTTAAAACTATTAGATATTCTTTCATAGAACTCTCATTCGTTACTTTTAACGTTAGTATTATTACCTATTAGCTTATCTTACTTCAATGAAGTATTAAACATCTTTACAATTATTCACATAAACTTCCTTTAAATTATTTAGTCTACTAAACCTTTTTATCAAGCTTTTATAATAATCCCATGGTGTGGGTTTACTCTGTGTTTGAAAACATTTGTATCCATTATTGCATATATATTAGTTTCTATGTACAAGATTCAGAACCCAAAACAAAGATTTTCCTTCTTTTAATATTTCTTCAGTTCCTGATTACCAAGTCAGCTGATAGGATAAAATCCTCTAACCTCGGATTATTTCTCTAATTTTCCACATACATTCCAAGAAATAGATTTGCTAAAGTACTTCTATAATTCAGAAATAACAGTTCTATTAGCTCCCTCAGTACTACACACTGAAGAATAGCCGATTGTTTCAAAACCGCTGAAACATTTTATATCAGTAAATTATGGATTAGCAATGTATTTTTCCTTTGTTTCCAATTTTTCTATTTTTTATGTGATTTTGATTTTGTAAAGTTTAGATATCATGAATTTTACCTCTAAAATAGTAGAAGAAAGTCCAATTCCGCAGCTATACGCAAACCTCTATCTAGTATATTTACCTCTTTGTGTAGTATTAGGCCTTACTGGAAATGCCATGGTATGGATTTTAATAAGGTATGTTAAAGACATTTAGTGAAACTATACCAAAACCGATTTTATTAACTATTTTAAAGCATATATATTAGATATTAGAATTTTTTTGCTAATATACATGCTAATAAGCCTGAAATCATTTCTACTGTCTTGAATGAAAGTTTGATTGATATATTCTTTTTGAAAAGTTTTCATAACCATAAAATAGCTGTGAGATATCCTGCAAACATCAGCTATGTAAACAACGTGACTAGTGGCCGTAGTATAGATACGTCCGGGTGGGGGCGCAGCAGATCAAATTTTGGCTACCCGAGCAGGTGAGAAATTTTGCCCCGGTAGGATAAAAACTGCCCGGCACCTATCCCGGCGTTTCTATACTACGACCGCAGTTCACTGGAAAACACTTTCCCAAACGCAAATAGTCTTTAGCGTTTTGTAATCTTTCTATTCAAGGTAAATCCGAGATCTAATCTTTTATCTCAAGCACATAATGATAAAATGTACTCGAGAAAGTGCTGGCAGGAACGTGACGTTCGAAATCACGAGAGTTGCAGGGATATATTTATGATTCCAAGTGCTTCCTTCATACTTATTAAAGGGAAAAAGCTGCATCAAAAACGCTGGTATCTGGGAAACAGCCGCAAAGACCACTTGTACATGATACACTTTTTGCGAAAATGAAAAGTTTCAAACAAATGGGAATTGGGTAAAGTTGCAAGTTCCACAATGCATTGGGTTTGGAAATAGAAAAAAACTACGATTAAGGATGAATACCTCTTAGTTGGTACCAGTATCTAAATTTCATCAGATTAACAATACAACTCTAAAGTATTGTCTTTTTTTTCAGATCAAATCGAATGCTTTCCAAGCTACCTACCAACACCTATCTACTGTGTTTGGCCTCTATGTCCTCACTATTCTTAATTTTTCTTTTGGTCTTCTGGATTGAAGAGGTGTCCTATCGATTTCCCATTCATGTATGCACTTTTCTTTTTAGTCTTTAGTAGATTGAACATTAAACATCATTTAAAACTGAATAAGAATAGTTTTATTTAAATGTTATTGCGAACTAAGGGCAATCTTTAGACATTAAGAGTTGATTTGTGGTTACATTCAAAAAGCAGCAAAATAGGATATGTATAGACTTATTCATTAGATAGTTATTGTAAAATAAGATTCTGCGAACAAGCTTGAAGTTTGTGAACTTCTTAATAACAATTGGTTCAAAGATAAGCCTCCAAATTTTAATAAAATTTGAAACTGCTTGGGATAAGTAAGTTCAAACTGAATCACAAGAGCATGCTGGTGGTGATATCGGTGTTGTGCAGCACAACGTGAATATTTTCTTCAGTAAAACTAAATATTTGCAGGTTTTCAACTTCAATCCGTTTAAGAATTCAAACGTAAGCTGCAAGGTATGCCCTTATTTACAATACTCAACGTTATTGTAACGGGACATTATTGCGTTTTAAGATCATCTTTAATCAGACTTACAGAAACATTTCAATACCTCAAAATATAATAGCATTTATAGAATAGAATACACTAGAATAGAATATTTAATATGAAATCGTAATTTAAATACTATAAGTTTAAATAAATTTGGAAACAAAACTATTTAGATCAACACTTTTCTGGCACACGTTTGCGATTTCGCCAGTGTTTGGTTAATAGTTCTAGTTGGTCTGGAACGATTGTTACTACTCTTTTGGAAGAATCGAAGTCTCACGAAAGAAAAGTTAGTTATATGCCAATGCAAAACATTTGTTATTGTATTTGTAATTGAACAAAAAATAATAACTAGATATAGTTTATTATTGCATATTTCCAAATACGCATTTCCCTGCATGCATAAATTTTAACAACTTTAGTTATTTGAAAAGTTTTGCAATTTTTGTAATTGGAACATTACTTTCAATTTCAGTAGATCCGTAGCATCAAATTATTATTGATTACTCAAAATTTGTATCAGTTCCACTTTTAGGGCCCGATGGCAAATCTGCGCTCTTATGGGGATAGCAATGTTGTTTAACTCATGGATTTTACTAGTAGCTAACATTAATGAGGCAAATATGGAATGCGACATAGATACTTCTTTTATTGCTCTCTATAAAGTTATGACACTTTTGGAGGTTCGTAAACGATTGGGAAAACTTTAGAAAAATCGTGCAACATCGGCTATACTTTACTTCGCAGTTGTAATGGTATTTGAGTCAAAGCTTGATAGTCGTACATACTAAGGATGAAGTTATCACAGTCTATATATAAATAGAGTATTTACCTTATTTCATGGTTCCATACAAAATGTTTATCAAGTTTGATTCGTTATATCTTACTAATACTGAGATATCATTCAAATGGCAGCGAAAGAATATAGTAATGGGATAGATTGAATCTTTTCTTCGTAAAATCCTACCCTTACATATTGGATAACAATTTACATAAGATCACAGAATGCAACCGCATCGTAGAAATAATCGAGTGTATTGGGAGTAAGGAGTATTGTATTCCATAACTCCTTAATTTTTAGACGATCCTCTGCATGGCTGCACCTTCAGTCATAATCATAATAACTAACTGTTTGGTTGTCTACAAGTTAAACAAGTATTTGAGGTATGAAAGTTAAAGAATAATTTAAGCTTTGCAGGAACTTGTTTAGCCTATTCTTTCTCTAATATGCCTATTTCATAGGTGAAATGTTGCAATGTTTCTTAAGACTGTAATGATAATCCACAACCCAATAAACTCTGATTTTCTTTAGAAAACATAATTTTTCTTTTTTTTTTCAGCAGAAATCCAGCTTCACCCGCAGTCTCCTTCAACACGCCCGAAATAGTGATGACAACTGTGAACTCTCAGAGCACCCATCATACTATAAAGTAAGTAGTATTAAAAATATCCCTGTTTATTGTACTTTTATAGTACATATTATTATAAACTTGTTTGTATGAAAAAAAAACCATGCGGTGTTCCTATTTGCTAAGTCGAGATAGAAAAATAAACAACGCTCCAATACAGAGTTCGTTGGATACAAACTTCAAAAACAAACTACTTTGAACTTTGTATTTAAATAACTTTTCGTAGTTGCAGGAGTTCCTTAGCTGGTGGCACAAGATTCTCGTTAGAAGTATATAAACCCATGATTAAACAAAAGAAGGGACTTCGATATGCTGATATACAGTTGACCAGGAGTCTCTTGATTGTGACTAGTGTACGTTCTTTTTATTTGTACCCAATAAAATTAGTAAGTTTTTTTGTTTGCAATTATTACGAAGCCGAAAAGTTGCAGCTGTAATTAACCTTTGGTCACTTCTGGCGTTCTCAATCTATGTGCTTTTGCGTTGTGAAAGTATTTGACTATAACAATATTTAAATTAGACAACCCGCTTATTTTGAAAATAAAAAGCATGTTTCAGGCGTTTATAACACTGAATCTGCCCAACTACATATACAGAATAACAACTACCGTCTGGGATGTAGAAATGCAGGTAAAGCAAAGCAAATGAACACTGAAAATAATAAGATAATTGGAGAGACTTCGGGATAATCAAAAATCTTGTTTCTCGTCAAACACTGTGGTATTTTATCTTCTTGAATATCGAGCGAACGATATTTTGAAAAATATTCCCTTCTTCCATTCCAGAAAACATTTACAGACAAGTCGCAAAAAATTATTGTTTTAACTAAAATAAAATTGACGATCTATCAATCAAGAAGCCCAGCCGGTTTTATACCTCGAAAACATACAATTGTTCTGACATTTCTATTATCCTTATAATTACAGTTCCATATTTATTTTCAGACTCCTTTGATGCAAAAGATCTCGTGGGTGGTCCATGTATTACTCTATACTCATCATGCTTTCTTATTCTATCTGTATATTTTCTACTCACCTCAAATGAAACGACGACTAAAGCCTACAGCCCTAAAACTGTTGGAATGTTATTGTCTAAAACCTGAAGCAGAGTACGCGACGGATACCTGAATAAGAATGTTCATCACTTTTACAAGTTTTATCTATAGAACTTGTTGTTTGAATGTTTTACTGCATTCTTATTAGAAGTTTGATAAGAGATATGGAAATTCCAGTGTTGTGTCATTTGCTATTAAGCAATATACATAAGTCTACAAACTACAGTGCAGGAAAAACAGATATCGTTCGCATAGATGATTTTTCATTATTATCTTTGCATAATCATTGTTATTGATCGTAATTGTCATTGTATAACGGGTAGTTTATTATATGTGTATTAAAGTTACAACGATGCTAAATGAATCTTTTGAATTAAATGAAGTACTTTGTTTCCTGTATTACTTGTATGAAAATAATAGTTTATTTCTTCGAGCAAGGGTTTCGCTAATTCATTGAAAAATATCCGACAATAAGCGAAGGCCACTCTTTCTAAGATAGAGCGTAAACTACATATGCGGCAGTTTAATCCAAAGCCTCGGATTCTCAACGATAGAGTGGCGGCTGCTCTAACCACTATGATAAGGCACCCGCAGATTGAATCAATGCCAATTCAGTACTATTTGAATGTGTGGACTATATAAGTACAATTAATAGAACTTACCATATAACAGTTAATAGACTGATTTTATTCAATTAAGTACAATAGTCTGGAATCGTTTACATGTTTATTATTTGCATACATTCATCAGGAGATCACTAGAAAGGGTCTATGTACAACACTGGGTAGGTTACCACTTCAAATGTTTTGTAGTTTTTTCTTTTCTTTTTTCTTTCTCGGATATTTTAATGTAGACATTCCGAGTGAGTTCTTCGTTCGCCCCGAACTGTAGCTGCTGGGTGTTCAGAGCCTTCGTCCTCTTCAGCAATGGCCTAAAATTGAAATTTATAAAAAATACACTTTAAAGTGTCCCAGGTAACATTATCATTATGACTATATATCAAAGAAAAAACAATAGCAAATCAAATGACATGTTTCTTTTTTATGGAAATTAACTGTTTCTCATAATGAAATATATTCAATGAAGTCTAACTTAACCAATCGGTGGTAGTTTGGTCCCAAATAATCTTCAGAAAAGTGAGATTACCGTTTTGTCCTGATGTCCAATTGTCTTCTTGATCATTTCGATTAAACTGTTTGGGCGTTCCTTTCTTTTTCCTGAGCGTAGAACAACTCCTTGTAGGCCTGAATGTTTAGAATTTTATATATATTTGTTATGGTTTCTGCAGCAGTGATTTAATGTTTTCCGAATTCCTTTATTTATTTTGAAAGAAAATTGCAATTATGTCAACAAGAATTAGTGTTTACTCGAACTCGGAACTCGGAAATATTACATCATACTTGCAAGACCAGAATAAATCTTTAAAATGGTCGATTTTTCAATCATTCCATAGCTATTCCGACAAAATTCACAATTAATAAGACTGTTAAATTAGTTTAAAAACGAAAGCCTTGGTGTTGGAACACTACTCCACAGCAGTAATTGACTTTTAACCAAAAACATTTATAGAATAAATTAAATTTGCAAATCGCGTCGGCAATTTGTAAACTGCAAAATTTGATGAAACTCACCGCTTACATGTGGATCGTCAATTTGTGAAGTAGATACACTACGTTGACGGAATTGTTCTTTCTGAAAAATAAAAAACTAGTATCACAATTCCCACGCAAGCTTAACACTCATTAGTGGGTTTTTTTCGGATAACACCTGGATTTGAAATGATTCAACTCAGTATTTATGTGGAAATGTAAGATGCAATTAATTTCGATATGATGATTTGCGTATAAAGAAGATGCTCTGGCTTAAACGGTGCTCTGTTTGCTTATGAGTTACAAATGTGATCTAACCAATTTTTGCTTTATCCTCACTTTTCTTTTTTTTGTAAATTATTACTATCTTTTGTTTTTTTAAGCTTAGTTAGAAAATATTAGCTGATTCATACCTTCAGTTTTCCGGTGTACTCGAGCTTCTCCTGCTTTACTGCTTTGTGGAGTTCGCAGTTTGATTGGGTCGTAATTTTGGCATCGGGGCTTTTCTGTAGTGACATGAATTCCCCGACCAGGGTCGTTAGTGAAATTGATAGTTTCATAGTATTCTAAAAGAATAAATTGATAACTTTGTCAAAAAACGATATGAAAAGATATGAAATGAACAATGTGAAGCTTTCAATATAACTGGTGACCTTGTGAAGTTTAGATATATTTCTATCAGAAGTATCTCTTTGTGTGATAACTTGCACTGTCGCGGAAATATATAGCTTTTGTAGTTGCTGTAAGCGATGAAAAATTTAAAAAGAAAACTTCTTAGTAAAATTTAAGATTTGACTTGAAACATATAGAAGGGCTCTAAATTTTAAGAGTCTCAAGTAGATGTATTTCAGCCAGTGTATTAAAAGCATGATTATTGTATTTATCTTCAAGATTTGTATTTATGAACAAATAGGTTGATACTATATGAATATTGTTTCATTTTATCGCAAATCCCAAAGATTAAGCTTGCAGCCGAACATAATTTGCGAAGAACAATACACCAAACCGGATAAACTAACAGAATTATCGAAAAACTGTGTAATTTTTCTTACAGTACCAAAAAGAGTAGGTGTGTACCTACACAAAGATAGCCTGCATAATTGGCATTGATAGCCGCGGTACGGTCGCACCCAAGCTGGGCAGCAATCGCTACAATAGCCTGCGAAATTCGAAATGATGATCTTATGTATGAGACCCCAATTAAAAGGACTGGTCGACAGTATTCTTTATCAACTAGGGTGGTCTCAAAGCACAGTGCTATTTCTCCTAAATATCTCTGTATCTCCTTCTTTTGCTGCATACTCTCGTGTGAAATGTTTGTATCACGTGAAAGCAACATTAGCGCGCGGTAGGTGTCATGTTTGCGTTTTTTCCCAAATAATTCGCATTGTTTTTGTAGTCAATTATATTGATATATCACCAATTCTGTTTGTTCCTTGTTTACTCATCGAAAATCGTGGCAAAATATAATAAATTTATGAAATGGGTGGCATTACTCATTGTAACTTCAAATCGGTAAACAAGAGTTGCAAGTAGTTAGAATATATATGACTGAATCGGAAAAATCTTTCTCAAAAGTGTGTTGTGAAGAGGCAGAGTTTTACTTTTCCCAAGTTGTCATAACAGGACCTATGGTGTACCAAATGCGAGAAATGTTAGGAATTTGCATTATACAATTTTCTTTTTGAACAGAAATTATGAGATGTAAGTAACAGGTATCCTGGAAAGATTACTAAAAGTTCCCCCATATAGACTTAGTTTAGTGAAATGTACATGATTCCAGGTTAACGAAACTCTTTCTTGAAACTTAAAAAAAGTTTAAGTAAGAGAGGAAAGGAAAAGCAAAAAGGAAGGAGATGGGTCCCAATTCGTAAGTCTGTCGATTAACAACAGAAACTAAAAATTTTCAGAAAAACGAGAATGTCGAATAATACTGTCTCAAATATCCAGTATTCTATTTAAAGGGGCTCAACTTCTGCCAAATCATGAATTAAGGCAATCATATTAGTCAGATCGTGAATCAAAAGTTCGAAAACACAAATGATCGATATTGTAATACATTTGTGAGAATTCTCAAATTATTATTTTTATTATTAGATATGTGTCGTTTCTTTTGATAAACTTTATGTTCAGTTGAATAAAAACCGTTTGTGAAGGGGAAAAGTAAGAATACCTTGAATAAATAATTAGTTGTATTTAGAAAGAATCCTAACAGTAGAAAACATATAAAGTAATTAATACTGCTAAATTGAGTTTTGTATGTATTCGTGACAAAAAGTTACTTACTCTGTTGATCTTTTGATCACAATTTGATTTTTCCAAATCCAATTAAATAAAATTAGTCACTTTCTTATAGTTGACATAAACAATTTACAAAGATCAGAAATACAGTAGTTCATAGCCTATGAACTACTGTATTTCTGATCTATGAATCATAGGCCACGCGAAGAAGTGAATGGCTATTTATGTTTCGTTCAAGCATACATCCTAAACTGTTGTTTTCTAAATGTATGAGTATATCTGGTTTGTAGCTGAATTTGTTCACTGATTTCAGCTCATTAATGCATCAACGCTCAACGTCAAGATGCAAATTCAGAAGTCAATTTTTTCTTGCCCAGTCGTAAGAAAAATATAATCTAGAAAATTTCATCAGTGGTTTTGACCATTCCTATATCATCTAAAAACCGAAAAACACTCTTGTGGTTAGTGAAAGTCACCAATCATGTGATAAAATGACGTATCCTTACAATCATGCGTTTTTTTCGATTCCAAACGTTTTACATCTATTTTCGGTTGGTCTTATGAAAAGTTGTGTAACCTATACAACTGAAAATTGCAGCGCGGAATGTAAGGCATTTCAAATTTGATTTGAATTGACTTTGATTTGGCAGGTTGGCATGGTAAACAAGTATATTGCACTGCTGGGGTGGAA
>JAQGAV010000455.1:0-32758 GCA_034691345.1 Phasmarhabditis papillosa
CAAAGAACGGCAAAATTAACCCCTTTAGTGCGAATATCTTCGGAAACGTCTAACCAAGGAAAGTTTCTGCGGTCTTAGACATAGCCGCTCTATTAATTAACTATGCCGGTGGCGTATTTCCAAAACTCGGCATTTTTGAACCTCATGGTGAGATATTTGGAATGGTAAGTAAAAAAACAGAATCGGACACTGTTTAAACACTATCTGCTCAAAAACTTATGTTTCCATATAGTTGGTAAAAAACACTTTAACATTATAAATTCAGTCTGTATCAAGAATAATTCCGTGCACAGTATCCTTGTGAGTAGCGATGTTTTTAAGAATAAATTAAAATGGGTGGTTTTGCAGCATATTCTTCCAAAGCTAGAAATCTGAAGCATATTCTTCCAAAGCTAGAAATCTGAAGCATATTCTTCCAAAGCTAGAAATCTAGCTCTTCTTACAGACTGAAGTATTGGAAAACACAAACGGCGCAAATTTCAAACATTTATAGATTGTGAATAGTTTGCGCAACCCAGACCTCTCAAATGGGCCGGTCCGTACCGGGCAGGGCCCGAGTGATTGTCGAAAACTGACCCTGGGCCCGGCTTTGAGAGGGCTGTTGCAACCGTTTTTTTTAAGCTGACAGTTTAACTTACGAAGTTTTTAAAATATAAAAACAAAGGTATGTTAATGTTTCAGATGTATCTATTTCTCGGATGGGGTCTTCATTTCTGTCAGTCAATCAGTTCAGTAGTGCTGGCAGTTAACAGACTTTTATCTATGGATATTCTTAGAATAAAGAAAAAAGTAAATTAATACTGTAAACTAAAGTAGTTTTATCTTGTTACTCTTTTAGTATGTTTCCTATATTTGCGTTTTCTTGCAAATTGTACCGGGTTGGATTCTTGCGACACCTCTACTAACACAGAAATATTACTGGTTGATAGAAGACTCCTCATTTATTATTAAATTTTTGTAAGTTTATAGATATCTAATAACCTAATGTTGTTAATACTAAACGGGTAATGTAGCCTAGTGCTTGGAATTCCCTGAATCCGCGAAATCCTGTTTTCCGTATCTGCATCATGAAAAGAAGAAAAAGAATCCCTTTCAGAAGATCCCGAATCAATGATCAAAACCATTCAAGAAGCCATGCAATTACTATCATTATTACAATAAACGCAATTAAGAATTTCACTCTATTAAAGGCAAGACGTATTATTTTCAGTGATGATTCTTTCAAAAAGAAATACTACCTCATGGCTGCAATTACTTTCTCTCTAGCAACCATTTTTATTATGGGCTCCTATGTGATTATGATTTTTAAGTTCAGGAAACTCAGGGTGTGTTTATTAAAATATTTATAAGCATTGCGACCGATTTTAGCCTAGCTTTTTTATAAGTAGGGGTACTTTTTAAGGATTGAGATAGTTATACTTGAACCATACTATGTTTATTTTATTAAAACAGTTTAGACAACAAATGCTATCCTTACAAAAGAACGGCAGCGGCAGGAAAGAAGCTTACATTTTGTCGGTGCGGTGGTTTCCCTTCTTGAGATTATAAACAATGTGTTTGCCTTCATTAAGTTTGTTGCTACGTTCTCAACAGTGACTACCTATATTGTTATTAATGTATTACAACATTTCTACTGCTGTAAGTTCTTTTGTTATTACATAATACATAGTTTACTCGAAAACCGAAGACGGTAGCACGCTTGATAAAGATACGATATCCTTATAATTTGAGTGATAACATCTTTTGCTTTCTGAAAATCAACTGCAAAATTATGTTATCACCGCAGCTATGACAAGGGGACAGTTTGCGACAAAGATAATTTGCCCAACTATGGTTAAGGAAACCTATCTTTACTGAAAACTCCCGACTATTTTAATGTTTTGATAATCTTTCTTTTTAATTTTACTAAACTCTCGGAATAATCTATTTGTACAACTAGATAAGAATAATACCGAGAGGTATTCTCAGAGCGGTGTTTCATATTGATTCTGTGTGTATGGAGTTGACAGGAAATAACATAATTCAACCTTCTTGAGAGCGATATCAAACTATAATTTAACATAAGTAGAGTTGCGAACTTTTCGTGAAAAACGACCGAGCCTAAGATCTTCAGCAAAATCTTTCTCTCAGAAATGATGAGAAATGAAATAACTTTCTTTCTTTGCGATCTATTAGACAACGTATCTTTACGCAAGACAAATGAAAGAAAGAAAATGAAAACATTAAAATTGTCGGAAGTTTTCTGTACAGATAGGTTTTCCTAACTATGGTTGTCGCAGCTGTATTCTTTACTAGAGGAATAGTAATAGGAAAAGGAGTGAATCATTTACTAGTAAAAACCTCTCTTTATATAGGGTCGGTAACAAGTTTTAACTAGAGATCACATTCTTCTACTTGGTTCTTCTGGGATCTAGGGAGTCGGTCAGGGATTCGAAACCACAACTGTCGGAAATAATCTATGTCGCAAACTTTTTTTCTGGTCGCAAACTGTCTTTTCCCCCACAGCTACTACCGTGCTGCGATACCGGGTAGTAGGCGATACTATGTAATTGCTCTGAGTAAATTAGAGCTTTTTGCAGCTTAAAAGATAACGAAATCTTTCAATCTTAGGTAACCAGGCTATTGAGCTGTATCATTTTATTTCAGGTACAAGTCCATATCTATTAATTATATTCTCCAGAAGTCTGCGATTAACAATGGTTAAGAGCCTGTTGATAGAGGGCAACTCGAAGGTGTCAATACACATTCAAGCAGCCAGTAAAACTAGTAAAATAACTAGTAAACATGTAATACGGAATAATGAATGAATATATTATAAGTGTTTTTAAAGGTATAGAGCATTCAAGAAAACAATTAAAAACAATAGTTTATTTAAGATTCGAACAAAATAAAAATAGGTAGAACTGTAACGCTAAAACACGATCAACTTAAGCAAATACTTATTTCAAATAACTGAGGATGATAATACCCAAACTAAAACGTATAGAAGTACTCAACTCGTGATTCTAATCAGATAAATCACTTACTGACTAAATTCTTAGCGGTAAACAGGAATAATTGAAGAAATTGACTAGGTAATTCAATAATACATATGTCCCGAGGGAATGTATTGTGAAACTCCTTAAAAGTAAATATAGAGATTAATTCTCTTAAAATATAAATTCTGTGTGTATTTCGGCTATAGGGTAGGTTAGTAAAAGTTTAGTCAACTGTTTTCAACTGTTGAATCTAGAGATTGTCATTATGTATCTTATTGTTAGCAGCTCCAGGTCCAATGGTGGGGAAAACATTTAGCCTTCACAGTATAGTAGTACAATACAGCTCATAACTAAAGGGTCAAAAGAGTATTAGAAGTGATAGAAGTCGTTTAACTCTTTGATACAGCGAAAATATGGTTTTCATGGTACATAACGGATGAAATTCTTCCTAGCGCAAATTTTTTAACACCTTATACGTTGGTCTATGCGGAATAATTTTCTGATTCCAAATCTTTTTTCAGATATAAAACATATTAACGGCGCAGCGAGTTATAGAAATAAAGAGTTAAAAGACGTTTTTACTTCTAATACTCCTTTGACCCTTTAGTTATGAGCTGTATTGTAAATGGTGTGTTTAGATCTAACAATGCATTTCTTTGGAACCATTGACTATATATCTTCTATTATATGTTTCTCTTTTGCCACAATGACATTGCCCATTCATATTTTCATAATTATTGTTTTATTTGCAAATAGAAGTCGCAAAGAATTCTGTAGCAAGTTCTTTCTTATATGGCGGATAGCAGCTACTCTCGATATAATGGCAATACTAGCTCACTACATAGGAGCTCTTGCTCCGAAACTAGGCTACTTCGAGGAGCCCAGTGAAGAATTTGCAAAGGTAAATAGAAGGAAAGATTATGCTTATTATTTTTACAATATCGTGTAGACAGTTCTATAAAATAGAGTGAATTTCTTTTCTGTTTTTTCTGTTTCATTGATGTTATATTTAAAAGGTTACCTAATATAATTTTTTAAATGCCTTTTTAATTGGCATAGCACTGTGGTTTTGGAAATGTTTACTATATATTCTTGTTCAATTTGTCTCTTTTAGGTGTACATGTATTTTGTTTGGAGTCTTCATTTCGGTCAATCATTCAGTGCCTCCAGTATGGCCGTTAATAGAGCTTTATGTCTTTTTCTATCAAAAGCAGATTCAAAGGTGGCAAACATATAATTTATTTCTGATGTCATTTTAGATACCTGCTCGCGTATATGTATTCTGTCAGACTGTACTGGGAAGTTTATTTGCCGTACCAATTCTGTTTGCCCGATTTTATTGGAGTAACATAAATGGATCTTATCTGCTTATATACACGTAAGGATATAATATTAAGAAGTGTGACTATACTTGTTTAGGAAAGTAAATTTCAAGCACTGGTATCACTTGTACGCGGCTGCTATTATGTTTGTATCCACATTTGTGATTCTTGGTAGCTATGCTGTAATTATTATCAAGTTTAAGAAAATAAAGGCAAGTCCTCGAACTCTAGAAGAAAATAGTTTTGTCTTCAACTAAATCTTCAGAGTCTAGTTAGCCAGCAGGAAGAGATTCGTCGACGCCAGGAAAGAAGCCTCCACACGGTTGCCTTTGTTATTTGTATAATAGAATTATGCAACAATTTATTTGTATTCTCTAGAATTGGCTTTGACATTCCTCATGAAACTTCTTTTATTATAATCAACATGCTACAACATGTTTACTGCTGTTAGTATTCTTCTATAATCCTATATACTTTGAATATTTTAGGTGCAAGCCCCTATCTATTGCTTATATTCTCTAGATCTCTACGACAGTCAATGTACAGATCATTCACTATAACTTCAGCCATAACTCCCCAACATAATGCAGCCGATTATATTTCGTAAGCTTTTACCGCCAGCAGGACGTGTTCATATTAAAGTCTTTTATATGCCACTTTCAATTTAATAATGATAAACTATCAAATCAATGAGCTTAGGGGTTGCCCAAAAAGTCGTAATTTTGTGGTATCATATGTTTCTTTTATTAACTATTATGTTATTATTATGCCTTTATAGAAACAAAGTAGGAGTACATATTCTTTCTGAATTGAATATTTTATTCGATAACACCCGATCTGTGCTGTTATACAACTGAAATTATGAAATTAAACAAATTTAAGGCGACTTACGAAAACCTCTGCAGGCAATCACGTGGAAAACCAATTTAGGAAGAATGTAATAGCAATAATAAAGCTTTTTCAAAAAGAACAACGGAAAATTGAATATCAAAATAGATATGTTAAAATAGAAAGGTAGTTAAAAGAGAAATGGGCAGCGTTTGTTTCTATTGAATGATTAAACAAAGGTTGGTCCTGGCTGAGATGAACAACAAGATGAGATTCTAGTAGATTTACGATCACAAACAACACCGTCCACATGGAACGCCGATGAAAACTCCTGAAATTCAATTGTAGAAACATAGTGAGGAAATTTACAACGCTAGTTTTCTTCATAGTAAACGATATACATTTTTTAGTATTTGTTAAAATCTACGATTTAGTAGATCATATTTCTACTGATACTCACTTGATTATCGTCGGATTCATCTGAATGTAGATTGGCTGCTGAGACCCTTTCCCGCATAGCTGCTGCTAATGTTTGGAAAGCTTCTTCACAATTAATACCTGTAAAGAAAGTTTAGTATCGTTCACAGTTTCAATCTGAAGATATATGTGACTGTACCCTAGCTGGTGTGAAGACAGAATATTTAGTTTATCGTAAAGACAGGCTTTCTTCAAAATATGAACTGAATAATATTTTTACCAAAATATTAATTCCTTTACCTTAATGAAGATGATATAGTCAGATTCAAAAGTAATACAGCCGTGTAATCTGCGTATTTTGTTATTTTTAACACTGCGCCTGCTGGCATTCTACGCGCGCGATATCATTAGATTACAAATTTGCTTTCGCACTGCCTTACTCATACAAAATATTGCAGCACTCCAGCAAACCCAATTTTATTAACATAGCCGTATTAATTTGAATTCGACTATAGCACGTTTCAATAACTTGGATGAATTGTCAATGCATTTATTTATTTTTTTCTTATTAAATAAAAATATATTCTTAACTACTTACCCGTTTTTGCGGACACCTCATACAGTGAAACACCCAATCGAGAGGCTAGTCTCTCGGCACGGTCAAAGTCAACCTAGAATTAATTTATGATTTTCGGCTCGCATGTATACACTATCTTTATATTTATGTAACATTTGTTAGTTTAATGAGTCATCCATATGAACCTTCCCTAACCAAATGAACGTATTGATATAATGGGTAACTGGTATTGGATGTTGGTCAAGAAGATAGTTGACCTTGCAGTTTATTACGCAATGCCAAAAAAGAAGACATCTTTATTATGATGGAGTAAAGATAAGCATTTGAACGAACTATAGCAATAATATATTTGATCACTTATTTGGATGGTAAAAAGGTTAAAAACAAAATGAATAAACTAATTATTCTTACGAAATATCAAGGACTAATTAAGTTTTTCAAATTTCAAAGGCAGAACTTGGCGCAACTTTGCTGAAATCAATTGGAAATCAACATTTCTTTCTATTATCCATAATATTTGAACATCTAATTTTATTTTCTATTTCTTATAGGTCTAGGCCCTTTATATGTTCGCGGGTCATTGCTTTTATATAATACAAATAGGCATATGGTTTGGTAAACACTATCCCATGCACCCACTTGATATTGCTTGATCTTAACGTTTACCGATCAAACCTCAAGCAAAAGAGATAGTTGTATATCGTTACATTGAATGTACATCTCACAGAATAAATAGAGATTTTGATAGAATTACTATAAAACATAATGACAAAAGCAGAACATGTTATAGCTTATTTTTTAGTAACGTCTGTACATATTTAAATAATACATCCACTATTTGGGTTGTGAAATTCTCGAAAAAGCTAACTGACTGTGAGTAATCTCATTCTAGCAAAGGATTTGTCTATCTAATATATAATGCCTAATATATAATTTAATCATTTTTAGAGAATAATGTCATGTGTGGTCGTTTTCTCATTCAGCAGACCTTTTCTCAGTAAACGTACAAACAAAACGGATTATTACGTCAGTTGTGGTGGACCACCAACTGCGAATAGCCTTTTTGCTAATTAACATACTGTGTAGTATTATCGAATGTCGGAGATTAAAGGCACGGTACACTCAAAATGTTATTTAAAATATTATGGTTTTAAGTTAATCAGCTTGAAAAAATAAGAAAACTTATATAAATAGCAAAAAATAAATGAAATATTAACGATTTTAAAATAGTTTGCAGGTCAATAAAATATGAAGTGACAGTTATTGTTTCTACAATAAGACATACATATGAATTATACAGGGATAAAGCTCTACGTTAACTTTTATAATTTAGAAATTATAAGTACAATTTTGTTATTTAAAATAATAGTGGCATAAGTCATACCTGTCGTTTTTCTCCTAGATCTGCTTTATTTCCAACTAACATCAATACTGCGTTCTGAGGAGCATTTTGTCGGATTTCCTTTAGCCAATAATTTTCGAGATTCTCGAAGGATTTTTCATTAGTCATATCGTAGACACACATAACTCCATGTGCAGAATGATAATATGAATTGTATATTGTACGGTATCTCTCCATTCCAGCTGTGTCCCATAGTTCTAATCGAATCTAAAAGATGATCAATCAGAATTATATGCTCAAATTTTATATTTGTCAATATATTGAAGACTACAATTTAATAAAAGAGATGAGTGCTTAACAATTGGCACTAGAACAACTAATCTGACAAGCCTAAGAGCATTTGAATACAAGATTTAGGACAAATCTATTGTTTAAAATAAAGTAGTTATAAACAAATACTTTAGTCTGTATTTAAAAAGTAATAAATTCTTTCTTTTTATTGTTTAGCCCATCTGTGAAGGTTTTGTGCGTCTGGCACAGCCGTGAATTATCAATTTTTATTTAGCTTAAAAAGAGTTTGGGCGTTCCAGCTGTTTAAATTGATGCTGGCCCTCCGGCAGAGAAAACCTTGCTGGCGCCCACTCAGCGTTTGTTGGCCACCCTGTCAGTCAAAGATCTTTTAGTAGTCAATTAAACTGAGAGCAAAATCTAGTTCTTACTTCAAAAGATGAAATGCCTCTTAAATAAATAGAAATAGTAGAAATACGAATATTTAAGCAAAGACACACCGACAAAATGCATTAAATTCATTAGTATCGGTGATTTGTAGCTGTGCTTAAAACGAGACGCCATACATAAATCATTTGTAGAGAGAAAAACGTTTAGAAAGCAGGAAAATTCACGATAAATGGCTTATATTCTAATGAATTATGTAGTTTTTAGAAAAAAAAAACAAGCAAAACTAGTGGCAATTTCAAAAAGAATTCATTTTACATATAAAAAAGTAAAGTTATTAATACTTTAATTGAAGTGTAGGTGGGAATTAATGAGGGCTGCCTTGCAGTTGCAATACAACCGGTTAAATATGCCAATTACGAACAAAGGAAAAGAGAGTCTAGATATTAGATATTTGCAAAAAATACCATTATTATTAAACAATTGTATTAGAGAGATTCCAAAAGATTATCTTATTCTTAAATAAGAACTAGAAAATGAACCAGTTGATTGGAAATAATTGACAAACCTTGTCCCGTCCTAATTTGATAGTCTTCAATTTGAAATCCACACCCAGAGTGGAAATGTGGTCAAGACGGAACGTATTTTCGGCAAATCGCAGCAAAATACACGATTTACCGCAATTATGGTCACCAACCACGACGATCTGTAATACACGATGAGGTAATCAATAATCGTTTACTTTCACTCTTTTTCCGACCACCCGGCGAAGTAACTCATGCCATTTTCTCAGCGGGTGGTATTTGACTTTCATTGGCACACTCTCGTCGTTAACTTTCAACAATGAGTTGTTACAAAACAGCGATGGGAGGGTTTTACATGCACTGAGCTTCCGAATTGAATCAATTATTATTTAATCCTTTTGGGAGGTCGTAATAAATCAATAACTGGTAACAAACCTTAAACAAGTGGTTGTAGCTCATCTTGGCTGGGTCGTTGCATGGAAATGCCCTATGTTGGGAGGGCGGGGCCGAACCAGAGAGCGCAACAGCGGCGGTTGGTTGATGATTCAAGGGAACCACTAACTGCTAGCTGATGCCTATATGTACACATAGGAATACACATAGAGGCGACTGTATGTACAATGCGCAACGCTAACTTACAACTTTATAAACAAAGAACAAAGAACAAATCATTTGTAAAACATATTTCCTAATCCTTATTCAAATTTTTCGAGGTTAGAAATTTTCACGTAAAGTCACTCAGCATCATTTGTTACTTTGTTAGTTTTACCTAATCTATAGTTCTACTATTATTTGTGAAATTAAGCATTATTCATTGTAACAACAATGTAAATATACAATAAAGGACACCTGATTGACTATACATAGTACAGATACTATTCATATTAATCATACATGGGTGGTCTAGTGCGCCAAATATAGTTGTTCCTTTCCGGTCCACTTGACTGATTTTTGTTAGAGTATGTATGTTACACCATAGGCAACAATGAATAGTGAATAACTTATTAACTTCGAATATAACAAACTAATGATGTAGTAGTTTTATCGGATCATAAAGGTCTCTCATAAACCTGTAGTGATTTATTGCCGTAAATAGTTTCATAGGTGTGGTCCGGTTACAACAGTTACAAAACCTACTAATTAGTTCAAAATGATCCCTATCGTTTCATTTTCTCTTTGGGTGGTCTATCATAAAGGAATTTGAACTACCCTTTAAATTTATGTGCAGAATTGAGCTTTGTTCTGAAGGTAGCTAAAGCTGATATCTATAAAGTGGCAGAAAAACAAAAATAACATAAGTGAATCTCTCATCCGGTGCCATTTTCAGAAGAAACTAATCTGAATTTCCAAAATATAATAGTATTCTTACCAAAGTTTACACTTTAAAAAAGTCTTAATTTTTTTCAATGTGTTGGGTACGTACAACAGTGTACTGCAACAACAGTATTTGTATTACCCGCAATAACAACATCTTATTTATAGTTTTTTATATATTCAATTCTGGCAGCCTGGGAAAGGAAGAGCTCATTGGCTTGAATCCACTTTCCAATACCAATCATCCCTAACAAATTTTTGAAATGGTATTCCAGCAATCAGGGCAAAAAGTCGGCCCCGGCCGGCCCGTCAAATTACCAGCCCAGCAATAAATATTATTCGTTTATCTATATTTCTTATTATTCTTATAGCAATATCTATACATAGAAACGGTTGTTTTAGATGATTCACTTTATGTTGACTTCCTGGGAAAGTTCCCGTTGACTTTTCAATTCTTGAGTCATCAAACTTAAAAGGTCACAGAACGAACACATGCCTTTGAATAATTTTCAAACCATTAGGATATTCAATGTTGTGGAACCTTTTTTTCGGAGCATGTGCAGACAAAATGACACCAATTAGGCCCATAAATATAATTGGAAAAGTGGTGTTCTCTTGTTTTTCGTTTCTTTAACCATATGCGATGAGGTTCTAATACAATTACAGTAGCATGTGTCATCTGGTGAATAAAAAGAATGCAAATGCTATATAGAAGGGGGACACTCCATTCTTAGACACATCTGCCATAACCACCTGCAACACTATACAGTAACACGTTTACCCAACAAAACTAGTTTACAACAACTTATATTATATATATATATATTGTAAATAAAGGTAATCTTGATAGTTTATTAATAAGAGAAAAGTACAACTCGAGAAAGGGTTAAATCACTAGCGACAGATATGCTTTGGAAATGGAACAGACTATGGCAATATGCGACGGTATTAAACATAAGATTGTATAATAATACATTAAAGAAGTTTGTGTGGGTAACTCGCCGGTGTTGATAGATTTTTATTTAAATTGATTACTAACACTTTGCTATTTTCAACCAGAAAAACTAAACACTAAATATACTACATAATCTACATCAAGTGTTTTATGGCGCAGTATTGAATGAGACGTGGCTGTTTGACTAGATTTTGTGAGATTTAATATGTTACTCGTCTAAACTGCATTAAACTGTATAAATACAACATCTACCACTACGCGCACGTTATTTAAGGGTTAATGGAGAATATATATACTATTTTCGTTATTACATAGACGAAAAGAAGAATATATAAACATAAATAATGGTGATTTCTAAATTTTACAGATTTAACCTAGTTTAAAAAAACACGAGGGAAATTACAACTTTGTGATTTCAAAGAGATTTACATTTGTGTCGAACCAAATTGGAGGTTGC
Organism: Phasmarhabditis papillosa; assembly: GCA_034691345.1. Lineage (NCBI taxonomy): Eukaryota > Metazoa > Nematoda > Chromadorea > Rhabditida > Rhabditidae > Pellioditis > Pellioditis papillosa. The sequence goes on from JAQGAV010000455.1 coordinate 11,390, forward strand.
GTATTCCTGTAATGAAAAGGGTTACCCAGAAATAATAAGGGAAAACAGGGTTTGTTCGAAGGATAACAATATAAAATGGATTATTCTAATGATTCGTTCTCTCACCTGACATATATTACTCCCCACATATAAGTTCTGAACCAGTGATTTGTTCCTGCATTTGCTTGATATTTTCTTATTAAGATTGGATGTGGCACCGGTAATAACCCAACAAGAGTACCGTGTTGCAAAAACTTAAGAATTTCGCTTTCGTCGGTTAGTCCCCTTAAATATATATTGTAACTCGGTTATTAAGTTATGAACTAACTTGTCAATACAGATCTTCTCTACTTGTGGTACTAGAACCTGTAATAGTCTCATTATTGTTTGAAGGGGCAGTTTTGCCTTCCATTGTTCGGCCCAGTCAGGGGTGGCAACCCATTCTACAATTAAAATATTAATGCTTTATCTTTTTTATGTTACTAATATTGTTATGTTATTAGTGATGTGTGTCTTCTTGGTTCACTACCTGTTGTTCAATACTACATAATTTTAGATTTTATTTTTAAAAAATGCTGCTATACCGAGTTTAATGTTAAAAGTTCTTGTCACGTTTCTATTGTTTTTATTAAATTGTAATATAGTACCTTCAGTAGAGGTGGTTGGTTTGCCTTCCCAGTCGTTTAGTCCAACAGTCATACATGACATTTGGGGAGTAGCAGCTAGACCGGCTGTGGTACCTATAATTTAACATTTTATTAATATAAGAATAGTATTTAACAAACCTGTCGGAAGCTCGGGGGCCACTGGTGCAGTTGGACTTTTTAATTGTTCTACCATTTCATCTCGAGCGGTCGCTAAATACAAAGTTGTCAAGTTAATGAGAAACAAAAAAATAGGGTTCATTTAAAGATTTTACTTTTAAAATATTTAGATTTAAACCTACATTTAGTTTTTCTGCCCGACAAAGTTTTCGAAATTGATGTTGAGTCTATAGGCATGTTGGCCAATTGATAGAAAACTTGTCGTTTCCGAATAATGGTGTAGATTAGGTTGGAGTTTCCTAAATTTATAAATTAATTAAAACATAAACTTATTAAAAATTAAATTATAAAGTAAATTTATAAATAAAATAAAAATTTACCATCGAACTGATACTGAATAATGTTGTTGAATACTTCTAACAAGAAGAATACAAGATGATGATTAGTAGGCGAAGAAAATAAGAACCAAGGTGTTGAAAAAGCCTCTACTAGATGAACTAACTTATTAGCAGCAACCATTGAAATAGACTTTAAGTAGGGAGATACTGGAAATAATATAAGTTATTACGGTAACTATTATCTCTTACCGTTTACGATTATTGTCAAAAGACAGTCAAATAATGATTGTAGTCGATGATTACCAGTAGTGATTAATTTGTGAAACACCTATAACAGATTAAACATATATAGTTGCAATTGTTTATAACATGTTTATTCAATATAGACTTATATTTATTACAAGAAGAAATACCTTTAAGAATACTATTTATATAAAAACTCACCACAATTAAGAGATCAGCATGAGTTCCAGTGAAAGATTGTACATCTATTGCGGCTCTTCCGACATACGGTTTATTAAGTCTGACACCGAAGTTCCGTTCACCACTAAGAAGTAGAATGAGAAATACTCCCATGTGAATGAGGCCAACTCTTGCTGAAAAATTCAAGTTTACTTTGATATGGAATTTTATTTTACATTTACTATGTCCTATATCAATATAAAATGCCAATAAAAATAAGGGTTTGTCAAATAAAACTTACATCCATCGTTTCTAGCTTCAGCAATATGATACAGTATAGGAACGAGGATTTCCAAGACGTCAGAAGTCTTCAACACATAGAACATAAATTTCTAAATAAAGTTAGATATAAGTTTAACTGCTAGTAACAAGTTTACCTGATTGTATTCACAACATTTCCATAATAAAACTAGAAGTTCTTGATGACAATTTACTCGTTTTGTTGAATTTGGCAAGTAAGAAGACGTTAGCGGGTTGCTTAGAAGACGGGTTATACCCTAAGTGAAAGAACATTATCTACTTTTGTATAATATGTTTATTTTATATAAGCGGATAGGTTATTTTACATTGTTCCAATAATAAATACAAAACTTACCTTTAGCATAAATTCAAAGTCTTCTTCTCTGTGAATTCGACTAAGATAATTAATGAAATAGTTCTCAGCATAGCCAGTTTCATCGGATTGTGGCTGACTTTCCTTATCAAGAGAAACGATTAACACCTGAATAACAATATGTGGGAAGTCACCTATGCTTTATACCTGCAGAGCAATTTCCACAAGCGGTTCTCTCGAGTCCGAGAATAAGAGATAATTGTATGGGAGGCCCATTCCAACAGGATCATAACCACACACGATGTTTAGTAGAGAAGTGAATAACGGTAACACATGTTTATTCTCCCCGGAAGTAAAACGAGCAACCCATCTCAATCGATTTTCATCTAAATATGTATTCTCTCTCTCCTCTATTTTATTTAAAATGTACCTGTAGTTGGTGCATAAATTGCTTCTGAGAAGCAAGTTAACAACAGTTTCAGAATTTCGGTTCGGTTCTGGTCGTGATTTCCATTTGCTGGCGGTTTGGTACCAAAGCCAACTCCAGATTCCCAAATAAATTCGCAGGAGTCTATGGACTTCAGGTCGTCTACTTTCTCCTAACAACCAAATTATTAACGGGTTGGAAATCTTGTTATATATTTAATTTTTCATATTTCAGTAAACAAAATAAAGTCGTTACTTATGGTAAAGATTCCTCATTATATATTAGTAGCTTACAGGTCCTCCACTCATGTTGGATACTGTAAATCCAGGACAGAAGAGCAAGTCGGACAGAACATTGAGAAGCAAACTAGCAAGTGGAGTATTCGAATCTCCCTGAAAGATATACTATTAAAATAAGTGAAAGGTGTACTACCTGTGGAATTGGAGACCAAAAGTAACCTCTCCATTCAGCATCTTCTAACATATATGGCAACAGTCTAGTAAGCAGTCTAACACAGTTCATTACCTTAAATAAGGTATGAGGATACATATGCTACTAAAAAGAACCTTTTGTTGACTAATAGTACTTGGGTGGTCACGAGCATCTTGTAGCTTCTCTAATGTTTTATAGCACAATGTTGCTAAGTTCTTAGGTGAGTCTTCTCTTAGTTTTCTAATATCTTCTGAAGGTATCATGGTGAATACATCTGTCACATTGGTGACGTTATCAGGAGACCACAGTTGCTCCCAGAATGCATCATCTTCCTACAAAATAACTACCCTTCTTATAACATCCATACAACATATACTCACTTTCTTGCCTGTCTTCGAAGTCAAATCTAAAACTGCCTGACGAAAATTTATTTTGCTACCCTGACTACCCATTATCTAAAATGGACTGTAATTTTAATTTAATGTATTAAATGAGCGACTTTACAAAGACTGGTTAAGCATAACGCATATCCATAAAGTAATATACCAATAACAACTCGTATAAATATATCCAAGATTTTATGCAGTTGTAGTCAAATATATCAGCCGCTCGCGGGCCGCGACGCCTGCACAATGCCTATTTAGAATTGGGAATTACATTTATTTGTATTCATTATTTAGGAGCTAAATGAAAAATTTCTGTTATTTTCCAAATCGATTTGCACGCAGAACAAGTATTTGAACCTTTTAAACATAAAATAGAATTATAAAATTTTGTTTATTATGGTTATTGAATAGAGAAAGGCAATTATCAGTATGACATTATGACTGGCAGAATACATTTGAGGATGAATGAAAGACTCGTTATATTGAGAAGTTATGGGTACAAGGGGCAAGGCGGTTGACTAGTTGTTCAAGAAACGAAGCTGAGCTACATTGGGACGGTCTAGAGGTATCTGAGGCTCCGTAACAACTTCTTCAGTATCTGAAAATAACTGAATAACATATTCTTTTTTTCACAATTAATAGTCAAACTTGTTCATTACAAAATGCTTTGATGCTATGTACTTAGAGAGATTACCTGGTCGATAAAATTTATCGTCGTATGGCCAACCGCTTCGAATTAGGTTCATTAGTTGCTCTTGCGCCTTGGCTTTGCTTTCCTAAATGAGTTGGTTCAATAAGTAATAAAGGACTGTTTACTTCTTTAGTTATCAGTCCTTCCCTGCTTCTAATAGGCTGGAAGTTATCCGCATTTGGAATACCGTGTGTTTTAATTCCTTGCATTCTTCGTCTACTTGATTTCTAAAATAATATTAATGTCTGTTTCAAAGACAAGAGGTACAACTAAATATAAATCTTAATAAATTATAATTATTTTAATTTTCTCTGAAAGTTCTGGTTAGAATTTATTTCAAGTGGAAATCCTGTAAACTATAGCCAATTCAACTGACAGACTCTATAGGAGTCCTAGCTTTTTATTTTTCGATAAAGTTGTGGGTAAATGTTAGAGATATTTTTAGTTAATCTTGTGCCCTATATTGAATGCAATGCTAACCTTGGTAGTGGTTGTTGTCTCCGTTGTGGTGGGTGTAAATACAATAATTGGATCAGAGTCATCATCTATAACTTCTAGAATCTGAGTAGTTGGTTCCGATGTTGTTGTTGTTGTTGGCGTCTCAGTTGTAGTTGTAGTGGTGGTGGTCTTCTTTTTCTTCTTCTTAATTAAAGATACTTGCGACGCCGCTCTGCTTTCAAAACTGAAATACCATACATAATATCACTTATAATCTACAAGTATAGCCATTATTCTAGCTTGTCAAATAAATGCACAAAGTGTTCATACAAACTAATGATTAGTACCCTCTGTTAATCGTCTCCCAAACTACGCATTTTTATAACAAAATATTTGTTGTTTGACGGAAAACATCTCACAATTGTATGTGTTGTACTTCTTATTCATTTGTTTTAGGAGGTTCTTGCTCACCTTTCGTTATGTAGCCTTTCCTGTGCATCTTTAGTCAAAGACATTCTTTCCATCGAGCTCTGAAGTTGAGAAGTGGATCCTTCTAGGGAAACCTGTTGGAGCGAGTTGCGTCTAGCTAAAATAGTAACATTATCATTATATTGAAACTATAATAAAACAAAATAATAATACTAAGTAATTGAAAGCTGCTTACGTGATGATCTCATTGCAATGCTGATTGTTCTTGGCTTTTGTGGAGATTGAGTTTCTACAAAACTGCCGAAACCACTGCTGACAGAGGTAGTAGATGCAACAGTCGATGTATCCAATATGTTATCCGCGAACAAATATTTCTCACAGCAAATCGACTTCTTGAGACCCCCATGACAGAATTGACCCCACTGTAAATATTAATTTGCCTAGAAAATTCTATATAATATTTGATTTTCTTTAAAACTATAAACACACGTATAACTTACTTACACTTATAGGGAACAAACTTATAGGAAGCAGAAAAGTTACTACTGAAATTTCACTTTTCAATAGTTTCCCTAGTTTCTTGTTCTTAACATTCAATCGCGCTACCTACCCCGGGGCACTTGATTTGTGAATTGCAGTATCTTGGGTTTAAGTTCTGGTCTAAGACACCGATTGATCCAGCCGGGCATTCTAAAAGGAGAAAGTAATTATAAAGAGTGTTAAGTTCCTACCTAGGGTGCTCACAGGTGCCGGTGTTGTCTTTGTCTTTCTACGTCTAGTCTTCTTTTCGGGAACCACATGCTCTCGTTTTGGTTGTTCTGGTGCCTTTTCACAACAGATGAATGCCAAACCCACATCCGAACAATACATATTTTCCTTAATCATAACTACTCGTTTATCAAATTGAAATTTGTTATACAATTTGATTATATATATTGGTAGATCGTAAAAATTGTTCAATGAACTGTAATTTGTTATGAATTTCTAACCCCTGGACAAATTCGAGATCGTGGACTGCACTTCATTGCTAAACCATGCGCATCGAGAACTGTCATTGCTGGTTCCGGACAGATTGGCTGATTTTCGGGTGATGGTTCATTCGAAGGACAGCACATGTAATTAATACCGGAGAAGAAGCAGTCGTGGTCCATGCCGCATATTGTACGCTGAGAAGCACCTACAATTGAGAACTAGTTTTAAATGTTAAAAATGCAATCAGGAACATTGAGTCAAATAGTTTTGGATATATTGTAAATATCACTCGCTTATTGTTTGATAGAATACAAATTCATCGTTAATACTAAATATTTATGTGTCGTTTGTGTCACAAACTTTAGAAGGAGTAGAAAAACTCTTTAACAAACCCGGCAAACATTGTAAGGCATTGCCATTTCCATCAGTTTTAGGGCGTTGATTATTCGGACAAGCAGGCTGGTAGCCTGAAAAATATAGCCTTGCCATGAACGACTTCAGTATATTCAGTTAGACATGTTCGATCACTGCCGATATATCAAAATCGTAGATCAAAACATTAACTATACAACAGATTTGTTTTTTTCTAATAGTTTTTCAAATTTAAAAAATAAACAAACCAAGTGTTGTAAAAGGTAATAAGAGTAGGATTAAGTAAAGTGCAGTAATCATACTTGGAACAGGACAGAAGTAGAAATATGAGCGATAAGGATATGACCTGGATATAATTGTAACCGACGGGCGGACTTTTGTTAGTCTCTCTCATCTCTTAGCAATCGGATCGACAGTCGTTGTTAACCCCGTTCGCAAGGCTCTCGCTAACTACTCTCACCTAATCGGGAAAGGTCTTGTACCCCCAAGGGAAAACGCCAAAAGTATAATCGGACAACCAAGGACATACCGGGAATTATTCATTATGCGAACGAAGGTTATCCAAATGTTCATAGCAAACTTTAATATAGAAGTCTTATCTGAATAAACAATAACATGCAAAGTCTTATCAAGCAACAAATAAACTAAAAAGGAGTGCAACACGGCAACAACGATGGGTTTAGTCTTTGTTACTAACAAACAACACAATATTCCCAAACTTTACAGCCATTTTTCATCCTAGCTCAGAAAATTAATATGTTTCAAATAAGCTCGAGCTAAATGGACCTCACAAACAGTATAAAATCCACAGTTATTTCAAAAGAACGGTAACATATAGAGTCAGACAACTGTTACAAACCGTTGTCTGAACATTACTCTGACACTAAACTTATATTTCTTTACAAAACTCATGGGGATGTTTCTTTGACTGTGTACCTACAAGATTGTTCTCAGATAGTGTCATTGGCATATTCATTCTTCGGTGAGCCGAGACCACCTATATCGATTTGTTTGCTTTTAGTACCTGGTGGTCACCCATGTGACTATAACATGCGGTCAAGCTTATTTCTGTTTTATCTAATTTCTTCTTTGCTAACGTTGGTTTCTTCTCAGTATGTCTACCAACCTTATGGAACAACTACTGTCGGTCCTCCAAGACCACAACAAACTCGGTAAGACGTAGTTAACTACTACAAAGTATGATATAATTTTTGATGTTTTATGAATACTTCTTCCTAGTAAAGTATGATTAAATGCTACATTAGTAACAAAAAGATGAACTGCCTATAATTCAAGCAGTTAATACTCCAGGTCAATCTCGGGAACTCCAGCAACCGACGGTGACTTACGACTGAACGATGAATACTTTGATATTCTTACTCTTACCATCTTCAAAGGATTCAATATTTTCAAAATAAAAATGTATAATGACCGAATTTGGCTGGATAGAAATCGGAGAAGCTATTGGTTTGGTGACAGATACTTCCGATTAGTGGGTTTTATATTATTGTATTTTTAGAGTCTTATAATAAAGGTAAATGGTTAAGCTAAATTCTTTGAACAAATTTATAATTCTAAAACAACTTTATGTTTCAGGATAATTACTACTATTTGCCTACTAGAGACACATGTGCCTATAGAATGAACGAAACTCAGCGAAGGGACTTGCAATACGAAGACGGAATTCCTATTTATGATATTATTTATCAGTGGGTTTAATTGTATTTATTTACAAACATGAGATTTTTAAAAGCAACGAATGAAGCGTTAAAACATACCAGAAATATTAATGAGAAAAAAAATTGTTCTAGCAAATTTGGAATCGATGCTGTTAATTTAAGCACTGCTCCAAAAATCAATTGATCAATAATGATCTGAAAACTCTGTAATATTCTATGAATCCTCATTATTCTAGTTACAGTTATTAAAGTCCTATTCTTCAGATGTCAGAGGTTCGTAGAGTACTGTTGTGGTCTTGACTGTTGTCTTCTGGAGAATCTAAATAAACCACAACCTAAACCAAGACAAATGAACTATCCCTGGAGTTCAGCAAATTCAATAACTTACATATGTTATGTTATTTGTCTAGTTTTATTTATTATATAATAAAAATTGAATATATCGATAGTCTTTTTATCTACAAAAGTACATAACTTAAAACAAATTGTTGCTAGGTAGTTTTGTGTTCGTTAAACTGAGGTTTATGACTTTCACAGAACTAAATGGCCCTGGAGAATTAATTAGCGACATTAATATCACAACAAACATGATAAATATAGCATTCAATCACGAATATGCAGCTCCTCTTGAACAACTTATCAATTCTTTTTTTAAAGAATCACTTGGTGGATGAATAACTGAGGCATTGTTGTTTAATCTTTTCTAAATCTGTAATCTCAGTAATAAAGCACCTCTGACAAGTTTATAGATCTGGTCTAAATTTGAGTTTAAGCTGCAGGGTCACCGTCTGGATTGTTTGGGTACAATATTCTTGCACGCGATTAACTTTCTTTCTTACCCCAATTCACCTATGATACTAGTCTTATCTACAGACTTTGTATCCTCTTATTTTGTAAAGAACTGCAAAAAACTTATAAATTCTCTTTGTTAACATTTCTGATAACAAAAACATGGTTAATTCTTTAGATTTCTGAAATCATCGCCAGACAGTGTTGCAAATAATATTCTTCTTATTCTTCTGGACTAACCAAGCACAAATCTTTATTTATCATTCGAACTAACTTGTATCTTAAAAATCTGTTCAGTTATAGAAATGACCGGCACCACATATGAACCCGAGAGTGTTCTGCATGTAGAACGGGAGATTGAAGATGAATCTTTGTTGAACGACAACATATTGGAAGTGGAAGTTCCAGAGAGACCGTTTCATATACAGAACATAGGTCTACAGTTGGATAATGGACGTCTGTGGCAGCCTGTGGGTACCGTAAACTGCTTGTGATCACAACTAATCAACCTGTGGGGTCCATTTTGAAAGCAGTTAATATTTGGACTAGAAAGAAAAGTGTCATTGGGTCTGATTATCAGATTTTCAATTTATAGTTTGCTGAACTTATAAATGTAAAACCTTCTTTTTCAATAGGGCCCGTACTGGAGAAACCGGTTGTGTTTGCTAACCTAAGTAGTTGAATGTTCATTTGAAATTTTACTTCTAATCGACACATTCATTTTGATAACGATTCTTTATCGATTTAGTGTTTTTCTTTGTCGAAATGATAGAAGACTTTAGAAAAAAGCCAACGCCCGCAATTTGTTATATTTAATTATTTGAATAATATAATTTTGCTATATAGTGCTTTAATAACATTTGGATTAGTATAGCAGATCTGACCTACTGAACTTTGTGAGCTGGTGTGTAAATATATAGGACGCGATATTTTTTAAATAGCCCACCATCAAATTAATAATTATACATTACAATAAAACTGTATAAGAGTGGTTTATTTATATATTATAATGTTTTAATTATTCAGAAGCTTCATATGAAATGTTTTCCCTTGATAAATCCAGTTTCAGCTCGAACTCCTAATGACAAAGAAGAATCTAATCGAAAGAATCAGCGGTCTTGAGGAGTTCAGACTGCATACAGGAAATATTAACGCCTATGTTGAACTAAAAATTAGAAAGTTTAAGGTAATATAAGTATTATATTAATATATTAAAATATAATATAGGATTCAGCTGAGGAGCTCCGCGCTTGCTTAGAAATCCAACTTCAATCCACTTCCGAAGATATTGTTCTCAGGTATTTGGCTAATAATAAGTATTCAATAACTTTATTCATTTTAAGAGACAATGGTACTGTTCTGCTATGTGATAACGCTCATATTAGTGACTATAGTAGAGGAGATTTGAAAATCACCCTGAAGGTAGTACAGTAGAAGAATCATAGCTAATGCATTTACTTGAGGTGTTTTTATCCGCCTGGAATCCGAAGGAAATTGAGGATGCCGTAAGCAATTTAATGACCGAATTAAATACAGACAATATCGAGTTATTGATTGTATCCACACCCGAAATAGACTTTGTTGAAGGAGAAACTGAAGCAGAAGAACTGGCTCGCTGGAAAGTTAAAATCATTGTAAGTACCTTATCCTTTTATAATGAAAAAGTTTATGCTGGCTACTGATATATTATAAATTTTTTGTAATAACATTAACTTAAGTATACATTTTAGCAAATCTGGAATTGTGTGCAAGCTTTGGTCCGTGGTGGCAAAGTGTGCTCCCTTGGACTCTCCGAAGCTACAGTAACCCAGCTTCAGTTCCTTATTGATGAATATGATTGTGATGTTAGACCTACGGTTAATCATCTCAGACATGACGGCTGCTGTGCGGTAGGTCGTTTAAATAAATACCGATTATATAACAACATTATCTTAAGTCATTAAACCGTTTCAAGTATTTAGTATACTTAATAAATAATCATCATTCACTAGAAACATAACCTCTAATCTTCAGGTACCACAAGAACTAAAAGACTACGCAAACGAACACGATATATCTCTTCTTACTCACAATGATCCTTATCCATTCCCAGTAAAAGATGTAAGTTATTTGGCATGTTAGTTAATAAAAATTAAATGTATCTCGTATAGTGTTAACGGAAAATTTATCATGTTTCAGGTCTTCGGTTGTGTCTGTGATGTAGACACAGAGAAGATAAATTGCTGCTCTGCGTTTGAAACAACATGGGCTGCTAGGTATTTGTTTAATATAAATATAGTTAATAAGAGTAATATATTTAAGGTACACTGTCTGGGTTCGTTGTCGTTCTGTTATGGCTTCCAAGGGCTACATGGTACAATTCAAAAGCAAGACAAACCATACAAATGGTCAGAGCGCTGAATAGATTTGTATATTATAATGCCATAGCTCAATATTAACGACGAGTTTTGCTCTTCGCAGTTTTATATTTGTCTTAATACTAATTAACTATATAGCTAAAAGATTATAACAGAATATTCAATAAGTGCATTCCATTATTTTCATTTATACGCACTAAATATATAAATTTTTAAGTTACTATAGACAATAAAGTTGTATATGTATTGGAAATTATACAATAATTACAAAGAACATTTCGCAAAGATACACCTGATTCAAAACTCAAAACTGCGATCTTCCTGTTAGTCCTACTGCAAAAGGGGTGAACTATTCACTGAGCTATAGAGACTGCGGTGATGTGCTGGTTCGGTTACTGGGAATTGGGAGAGTTGTAACTTATGTTGTGTTCTGTATTAAATACCCGATATAGTTGCTTAAGATTCAGAAGATACCAAAGTAACATTGCTCTGACTAGCAACTTGAACCAGAAAAATAAGGCTCTGTTCCTGTAATGGTTTTGCTGGTCGTGGTAGCTATTCTTCCAAAGCTATTGTTTTCATCTAAAAATGTTCAGAACATCTCATCATAAAATGCTTGAACAGAACACAAACAAAGCAAATCAAAGCCCCTATACTTCCATGTAAATCTTCTGAAGTTTTCATTACTTAATTAAGCCGATGTCCTAAGTAGGCTCTTTGCTTACATCAACAGTTATAATCACTTGTACTACTACTAGGCCATTAACTTCACTTGCTCGAATGTTATGTGTTCTTTCCATTTCATAGTATCACAAGAATACCTTAGGAATAAAAATGACAAAATGACTTCAGATTATGATTGGACAAAAATAACGACATAATACCTATAAAAGTACCACTAACGGAAAGAGAACAAGAGAGCAACTTGCCTTTTATCAGTAGATTCACATTCTAAAGGAAAGAACTAAGAATTTGCGAAGAAGAAAAACGAAAACTCTAAAAATCATCTCGTGCATTTTGGTTTTTTTAGTTACATTTTGGCCAGGCCCCGCCGGTGCTCCTTCTCAGCGCGTGCCATCATTCTTGCTTCTCTCTCTACGGGGGCAGCTTTATAAGAATAAGCACTTGAGAATACTAGTAGCCACAACAATCTATTCTTTTTATTCTCTTTTTAATATAGCAATATTATGTATTAGATGAAAAGAAGTGTCTTTGCAGCAATCAATTCATTCTCTTCTCTTACATATTTAATATTTAAATTACTGTTTTCGCTGCATCAAACTAGTCAAAGATAACAATTTCTTTATTGAAAACTCACCTTAAATAAATCATAGCTATAATTGAACACTTGCTCATATTCAATTAACTTTCTGCTCTGGGCACAGTTTTATCGTCAACAGTTTTTGGTTTTAACGAGTGTTATTTACATTTTCCGAACCGAGTGAATCCAGAGATAAATATCTCGAGAACATTAATAATAACATTTAAATTAACTTTGGCTTTTGACAGTGTTCCTAGTGGCAAGATACAGCTCGTTGTATTACTTTTCTGACATCGTAATCATGATTAATCGCGATAAAACTCCTCTCAAATAAAATTGCCTAAATTATTGTGTACTAGATGTAGCTAAAGTAATTCTCGAGTACGCAAAAACAACATAAATAAAAATAAATAAAGTGTTTTGCTACTTTCACAAAAAGTTAATAATTATGTTTTGCTTATTCGAAATTTATTGTTTTCTTTTGAATTTTCTTTTTTGCTTTGGTAAAATTTGACGCGAGGTATTAAAAGACCGAGTCTTGTAACGGGAACTGCACATTGGTTTTTTCCTTTACTTGAGCACTTTTAAAGACAAAAGATCGTTTTGCGTCTAATCGTTGCTCCCGTTTTGGTTCCTCTGCAAAACGAATCATGCCCGAGGGACCAAGCATGTAACATCGAATTATACTGAAACAAAAGAGCCGCGCACCCTTGCCGAACTTTGCATTTACTCTGTTCATGGCTAGATCTACGTTACTTCGTTTTATAGTAAATTTAGTTATAATAATCCATTTACTAGCAACAAAACAATTGTTCCTAGTATAAGATAGTGTTTCTAACTAGTTAAAGAGTAACCTTATATTAGAATACGTAAAACGGTTGAACGGAAGTATAGTTTTGTATTGAAAGAGACACTTCAGTTGTCACACAAATCAATGTTATATGGCTATCACGCCTTTGCTGAAAACCTCTGAACGGGAGTTAATGAGCTCTCCCAGGTCACATATGTTGGCCTATAACATTGCGCTCTTTTCAAAGACAACGGCTGCAAACATTTTTGCACTCCGCGTAAACTTCACTGCGTTTATCTTTTCTTATTGAGCTAGGTGCAGATTGTGGTTATGACAGCTTCAGAGCCTTTTTTCTAAATAGTAATCAAGTTATTAGAGAAGAACATTCAAATATTTATATTCTAGTACTTTAGCTTTTTATGACTTGCTTTTTATTCATTGACTTTTTTTGTTCGATATTCTTAGAATTATTAAATTAGCAAGTTGTATAGTTTATCGATGATATTATAATTAGCAATGTGTGTTCTCTTGTAGTAACTTCCACGATTATTAGAATATGCAGGGCCACCCTGGGGGCAAACTTAAAAGTTTAATCCTTTCGTCACATAGTACTTCTAGTTCTACCACGCAAAGTTTTTAACTCCTTGCCCCCATGCGCATCAACATAATCTAGATCCGTGGAATTTATAAGAAAATTTCAGATAATTTAAAAACAACCGAAAATATTATTAATTTTTGCAATGAACACAGTTGTTAATCATATTAAGTTGGTGTGTGAAAATGGCCACCCACCACGTATATTTTGCAAATTTTGTGAAATTAGCTTTCTGTGTTCACCTTTGTTTGCCGAGGATGCGTAGGATTCTGGCTAGATTGAGAATTGAGTTACACGCAAGCAACAGAATTAGCACCAGTCTTTTCTCCCAAGACTCCCAATTAGCTCCAGCTGCAAACTTATTCCATTCTTTTGTTTTCAGACCGTCTGTTTTTTAAAGATATATATTGAAGCTTTGACTGTTTAAGTATAGTTTACAAACTTGTCTATTTGCGATTTTACTATCTAATGTCTAGTGAGGTACTAATGTAATCTCTTTACAAAAATTGTTACATACTTCTCATCAGGAATATCTTTATATATTTTTTATTTGACTAGCTCAATTTTGCGTGCAGGATATACGAGATTGATATTTGCATGTTTTATTAATTAAAAAAGCAGTCAGACCAAGAAGAAGATGCATCATATTTCATGTTGCATCACAGTTTTATAGCTCCCTAACACAAGTTCTCTTTTTCTATCTTCCTAATTATTCATATCGAAGGATTCCAAAATGGTTCTCGAGTGAGAAGAGAAGTAATATCTCAATATGTGCTGCAACTGTTTTGACCGACTTCGACCCAATCCTTTGGTTTTTGTGTTTTCTGTTTCCTTCTTTTGTCTGATGTTTGGTCTTTGCATTGCCATTTATGATATTAATAATTATGGAAGCGGTCTTTACTTGGTGAGTTAATTTTATCTATGTATCACTGATGATAGTCAAAGATATTGAAGTCGGGGATGCAATTTGTTGTTAGTATTTAAGCCCATTAATAATATAATGATTGTTAACTGCACTCGTCAAATAAAACAGAAAATGTAACAAACATTATATTTTATATTCATATTTTCTTACTCTATCCTATTTAGGCGCTAGTCTCTATTGTGACTGTAGTCGTGGTCTTGGCTTTCTGTCTAGTCGGGACTGATGAACAGGTTAATACATTATTTAAACACAAATTTTAGCTTTCAATAAAGCATTTCGGAAAAAAAAACGCATAGGACACTTTTCGTAGAACCAGATGCGCTTAGAAACTATAAAACTTAATTATCAACCGTTTTTTTGCTTTTAAATGTAACAATTTTCAGACAGAACCTACAGTGGCAAAGAAGGTCTGGTCTACTACTCGACAGACAATTAGAAGATTCAAAAAAGAACCCTCGCGGATACCGGCTTGTGAGATCCGCATAGTGAACATAGACCTAGAAGCAGAGGCGGCGGGATGCTCATCTTCTTCAATTACCGGAGAACTAACCCCGGAACATTGCATAACTTTAAATGTAAGTAAACAGCAAATTCAAGTTGAACAACTTTGAATAGAACTTTTATATTATTTAATATATACTTAGCAGCTTTGTTTTACATGGTGTGAAACCCTCTTTAATCAATATTGTTTAGAGAATATCTGAAGGCAACGAATCAGATAGTTTCTGTGATCAGGATAACGAAGAATATAATGTGTAATCTTAGATTGTAGTATGTTTATCCATAAGGACACCCATATTGCAACCAAATTCTCGCAACACTTTTTATATTAATAGCCACTGTTTGCTTATGATTCCTCAACTGAATTCACTCGGGTAGTATTTGTGATTTCCTGTTTTAATTTATAAATATGTTTTAATGTCGCTTTGTAGTACATAAGTTAAGTGCAAAAAAGTTGATGTAAAATAAATACAAATAAATAAAATGAAGTTTCACAATAGTTTTTTTTGTTCTTAACACTATTACGCTGATCTAGATGTCGTCATTAACACCCTACAGGTGATAAATAACTTGCAAAATGAGCTCATCAACAGCAATGAGCAATCTGCAAAATTGCAACCAATTTCAATGAAAAGCAATACACTTTTTGATACTGAGCACAAAAGTAAAGACTTGATTATGTTTGGATAAGGATCCTTGGATACTTGTCTTTGAGGAAATAGTATTATTGAGAGTACATTTTTCAGCCCATGAAACTAGTATTAATTTTTTTTGCGTTTACAATAGAATGATGTGTATTCCAGTATTTGTGAGGAACTTGGTTTTAAATCGGATTTAGCTACTAAATCCCCTTTAGCGATATTGTCATACTTGTCCACCGGATATTGCAAGCTGATGATATATCAACTAGAACTCGGAAAGTACAAACATGTTTTATTTTGAATGTTAGTTTTTTGTGGCGATCTACAGTTTACAGGGGAACAAAATCCTAACTTCTTCAAGGCGTGTAAAAATACTTTAACTAAAATTTGTTCCAGAGATCTGCGTTTTGTAAACTGCAGTGCAGTCGAAACACCGAAACGTTCTAGACTTATATAAAGTGAGCTCCAAAGCATCATGCCTGTTAAGAACAATATTGATTATCTCTTCCGGCGATCGAAAGTTGCGAAGTTGTCGGTAATGCTTATGAGATTACGCGAAGAATAGCCAGCCCCGTCTGCATGGTTTAGTAACCTTTTCGGGCCCACCCAACAACTTTCGGTCTTAGTATTACATTACACTGGTATTTGTTAAATTCGATATGGAGATCGCGTTGGGATTATAACTCTTATGTTCTCATATCCAGATTTTGACCATATATCTCATGTCCCGCCCCCTTTTGAACAGAACTGTTACAGTCAGTTGTTGTTCAATTATCTACAGATGAAATCTATAACTACAGTACTCATTCTCTTTCATATTTTTCCTACAGGTAGTTTTTAGCACAAATATTTAACTTTTTTATTTATTGTACTAGTAGAAGATTCATAACTAATAAAATATAGTCTCTAAATTTGTGCATTTAGGAAGTTATATAATATTGCAAAATGTATTTGATTGTTTCAGCTCTATGCTGTCTACCTGGACTACCTGGACCATTTGGATTTGGATTGAACCCTGCTCTAACAGGTTTTATTCTTATTTTATTAGAAACTTGCTCATTATATTATTTGTTTCCTTTATATCAAAAACGAACTAAACTATTTTTGAAACTATATATTACGTTTAAATTCAAGAGTATGTTAACTTTCATTTATTTCAGCTCCTTTTTATGGCGGGGTTGCTCCAGGATACGGAATGATTGGCGGTCCTAGGCCAATGGGACCAATGGGACCTTTCAGATCGGAAGGTCGAGGAGGACAAGTTGCAGCTGCTGCTCCCCATATATCACCCCAAATGGACGATGTATGGTAGTTTCAAATATAAACTATTAATATGAAAGAAAACTTAAGAATTGAAATTGTTCATAAAATATATTTAGATGCAATCAGCAGCCACTCTAAACTGTCCTGGATTTCTAACTGAACGGGAATGTCATTGGGGAAATACGGCAGATGAAGAATTAGACTGGTCAGCGGTTAGTAGGACGCCCGGAGCAGATAGATGGTATCCTTTACTAGGAGTACATACTTATCCAGGTAAACATACTTATTAGGGATATAAAATTAATTAAATGTGAATATTTGTATTTAAAGGATTTGTCCTTTTTTGTTAATACTGGGTACAAAGTGAATAAAGTGACAGGTAATTAATAAACTAACACAACAACTGCTTACTAAATAAAGTTCACTAATAATAAATATGGGTAGAGTTTATAAACTAGACGTTTATAGATACTTCGGCTGCTGTGCTGATCTCTGGACCTCGCCAGGGTTGGGAGGGCGGCCGTCTTGCTTCTGACTACGTATCATGCATTGGAAGTGATTTAAGAATAACTGCTACTGCTTGGAGAAGCAAGGACTCAAACCAGCTAGATCAGCCAAAACTGCAGGTAATTAATTGCATCTTAAATTGAACTTTTGAACGTCTTAGTAAATATAATAATTTGTATTTTATGTTCTTGAAAATTATTGAGTCACAAGCTTTGAGTTTTTCTCTCTAATTATAATAAGGATTTTCTCAGGTGTGCACGCGAAATCAGGGTGAAGAGAAGATGCCGCTAGTTAACTGCAATGACTTTGAGATTAGAAATGGTGTCCCTATGACAGTGGATGTTCCAGCAGCAAATGAACCTATGAATCCTGCTCAGGTAAGTATCAACGGTATCAACGTCATGTAATAGCTCATCTAACCAAAGTTTGAACGTTAACTTTCGAGTTTATTCTATTTAGATTGTTTTCAATGGATATAATTTTATGGGACAACAAGGCGGTGCTATTTTCTTACAAGATATTGTGGTAGAAGGAAGTCTGTCGTGTAATACACAGTCTCACTCTTCCTTCGACTCAAACCCAACACTTATTCAAGAAACTCTAACTAACTCAGTACGTAGTCCTGAAGTACCCCGTAACTCCCTTAGAAGCCCTGGAGAACCCGTTGGACCCCTAAAGGTAAGCTAGCAGTAAGCGGTGAAACCTATTTATATACACTCCATTATTTTGTGATCGTAGGATCGAGTATTTTCGTAAAAAAAGTGTTATAACAAGATGAAATTTCAGATATTCAACAAAAGGTACATTATGACCCACGTTGGTACTTTAGGAGACCACGTTTTAATTTTTAGTCTTTACCCCTCTCTTTTTATAGGCAGTCGATGGTCTAGCGGGTTTAGAGGCGATAGATGCGGCTCCCCGGAGTTTTGAAAAATTCGATCAGAGAGCAATGTTGGCTCAGTTGCAGAATGCATTAGACCAAAACGGAGTTGCTAAGATGGGACCATCAGCACCTGCACAAGGAACAGTAACAAATGCACTAGGATCCACCCCATCCCTCTTTGAATCATGTTTAGCACTATCTTGTAATCCGTCAGGTGGGTCATTCAAAAGTTAATTCCAATAATGACTTTATTCATTTGTCGTAGGGTGAATTGATGATACCTTGTCGTTTCGTATAGAATATTGAATATCGGTATAGAGATTAAATCAATGTATTTGTGTTATTGATCGGATTAACCTAATAACAATAATCCACAATTGGAAACTGGACTAAACAGTTTCCCTCATGGGCGCTTTGTGGTACTATAATTATTGAGATATATTTAAAAGTGAAAAGATATATTTAGATTTGAGTTGTAAGTTTTGGAGATCAGCTGGCGACAATCGCTGGGAGATAGGTTCAGCAAACCGCGTTTCGAATCCTCTAACTGGAATACACCTTCCTCCAGGAACTTGTAAGTTTTTGTGGTATATGTATTACCATCAACAAAATTATATTTATTATCTATTTCAGCTCAAAAGTTCCTAGTGGCTCCTTTCCTGGATTCGCACATAAACAGCTATACTCTTGTTTCGGAGTCAATTACCGTACCGCCCCTTCAAAATGTTTACTTCTGTTTCTATGAATATTATGCAACTCATGGTCTATCTTTAAACATATGCACGGATAAAATGGATTGTTTCTATCGAAAGAACTCGCTCACGATGGGAAACAGTTTGCAAGTAAGCTAATTTAAAAAATACCACGGAATTATCGCGATGTTCGAGTACAGAATATCCAGTATTGACATAAGATGTTAATGATTCTCTGATTTAGGAAAATAAGCGCTGGAATATTCGATGTGCTAAACTACCAATGGGAACGTACGAGGTAAGCTACCACAGCATATGGAAACAATATTAAGGGGTATCCCGACCTAAGCAGCGAAACAAACAAAAAATTTGAATTCGGGACCCCACACATTTATAAATTCAGTTGATGGGCTTGTGGTTAGGAATGTAATGTAATCACAACCTGCACTGTGAAATACACAATGCAAGATGAGTTATATTGTTTCTAAAAACAAAAAATTAAAATAGTATATATAAAACCCTAATGCATTATTTGATTGCAATGCCATGTTGACAAGTTTACTTATTTGCGGGATAGATGACCATATTTTCAGCTACGTGTTATTGCTGAAAATAATGCAGACAACAAGGGCGAAGTTGGATTCCTACCCATAAGACTATCTCGAGACCCGGAAGGACTCGACTTTGTATGCTAAGAAACTTTATGTATTTATATATTACGAATAACCTGCAAAGATCTCCATATCGCATTATTAGTGATGTGTAGATAATGTCTTTCATTAAATTATAAGCGCATAACATTTCCGTCATAAAAATAAATATTTCGAAATAATAATAATAATAATACCATAGAATCAATCAAGTTGTTCTTTAACCACAGCTTACTGGACTGCAGTTGAGATAGCAAATTGGGTTGTGTATTGAACACTACAAACATATATATCCAATCTGCGGAAACGGCCAACGTGCACCAGTAGGGAAAAATCGCTGTTCACGCAGCCTTGGCTCTCACTATAAATAAAACTATAAAAATCGAAAATATATATATATATAAAGAATACCATTTGCCAATACTAAGATAGTGAGAGTGTATTCATTGAGAGAGTGAGGTTAAAGGTCTGTGTTCACATTATAAGCTTAAAGGCACGGTCTACTCAAAAATTTATTGTCAATTTTAATTTTTAAATCGATAAAGCTAGTAATACTGAGTTGAAATATGAAGATCGAATTTCTTTGGGATAATTTTAAGCCGAGTTACGGTCGTTTGAAAATCATGCCACCCTACGCTTAGGTCAGCGAAGAGGCGGAGTCCGGGCATCGCGCACCCATTGCATAAAGGGCGGGCATTCCCTCTAACTCGTGAATTAGAAGGAAATTTGAAAAAATAAAAACATTTCTACCATTTTAATGACTGAAAACAACAGTATTCGCGAGATAAAAGTTAAATTCGTAACATAAGTATGGTTTTCAGCAGCTTTTGTAATATCTGAAATACTGTAACGCGAGATAGCAATGCCAGAAATGCCCAAAATTCAAAATGCTGTAAAATCGTCCGTTGTTCTTCAAAATTTTTGATATTTATATAGTTTTTCATAACTTTTCAATCTGAATAATATAATACAAAAATATTGAACACAAAATTTTGAGTAGACCGTGCCTTTAAAAGCATATCAGAACCCCGCCCCCAGGTGCACCTACTCGCATGGTGGCAGACTTTTTAAAATGTGATAAATTGGTCCGAAATGATCGTAAAAAAATTTGGTCTTCATATATGTTTCAATATGAAAAAATTAAATTTTGGGTGTACCGTGCCTTTAAAGGTCTGCAAAAATTGAATTGGCGCAAATGAAAAATTTCAAAATCGAGGGTTCATTTTCTAGTAAATGTCGATTTTTTACCTAAAAGTTGGACTTTTTTCACAATTTAAAATGATTTATTGGTTAGAATAGTAGCACGGAATCGAATCTCCAAATATGAAATTAATATATTCATTTTTGACAAATTTGAGATCAATTACGGTTTTTCGATTGTAACGTTTTAAAATAACAGAGTTTATGAGTCTGTCTTTTCTTATAGCGAAAATTTTGAGAACACCGACGTACATGAAGCTACTGATTTAGGTTTCCCAGGATGAAGAGTACGTTGATCCCGAGAGTCAAGATGTAATCTTGCTAAAGGGCGATGCGGACCTTAATCAACTCGAGGCACTCGCTCAAAATAACCTTTTTGATGTTCGTTTTATT